>JALMQS010000076.1:3184255-3263741 GCA_024734495.1 Forficula auricularia | reverse complement strand
AAGGAGGATGTTTTGACACGGAGTGGACAGACTTGAGGTGATGTATCAGATGAAAAAAATATGTGATGTTGCTTTAAAGGGCCGTGTTAAATTTGACCAAAAGTACTCAAATTAATAACCTCTCCGTCTCCTAATTTTTGCTCAGGTTTCACCAAAATCTAATCACACAAACTAACATTTCCCCACTAACAGACATTTTGACAAAATCATTAATATTTTGTAAAATATGAATTTTTCGATGTTCACTTTTACAGTTTTTATTAAAGAGCGAAACTCTGTGAATTACCTCAATTCGTTACCAAAATAGAGTTTTAAGATATTTGAAATACGAATTAAAAATACTTTTTTATGCAACTTACAATATCACCATATCCCGAATGGTAAAGTAACAAATATATATGTATTATCTTGGACCCATCATTGAGGAATGTCAAATATCGTTCTCAACTAGTGATATAACGGAATATAGACGACAAAAGATATTAGCTTAAAAAGTTGTGGTAATGATTTGGACTACATAGCAATGGTGATGTTGAAAGTAAGAGTTACCATAATAGCCACCAATCTTCTACAAGGAGACAACACATGAAGAAGAAAATTATATTGCCTATATTAAATTTCACCAAATTCGATAGAATTTTTGTCCTCGTCAAAAAACCCTTCTAGTTAGTCTAGTAGTAGTTATGTCCTTTCAAATTTATTTATCCCGTTTGTTCTTTTTTCAATACCCAGAATATTTATTTATTTATTTATTTATTTAAAAACAATGCTCGAGGTATACCGTAGAGCAGAAACAGAAAGAATATATATACAAATAGTATCATTTAAGTAAGCAAACATAACATATATACATTTAAATGAGCAAACAGAAAGAATATACATATAGTAACATTTAAATGAGAAACAGAAAGAACAAGGTAAAGAGCAAATATATATAACATTTAAATGAGCAAACAGAAAGAATACATACATATAGTAACATTTAAATGAGAAACAGACAGAATATAGATATAGAAACAGAAAGAATATAGGTATATAGTAAGATTTAAATGAGCAAGACTCTCCCAGCCCAGTGAGCAACCCAGAGTCAGCACAAGCAGGCGAATAGACCAGTGACACATTACTCCAACCCAGCTCCCCTAGAAGATGCACCCTGAGTGAGCGATGAAAAGATGATGTTGAAAGCGATGTTCGGATATTTAATGGCAATGTATTCCACAACCGAGCCGAGCTGACGACAAAGGATCTAGTGGCGATCTCAGTACGATGATTTGGAATTTGGATTAGTCTGCCGTCAGCTCTTAATACCCGATTATGGATGGATGATTTGAAAGTGAACATGTTGTATATGTATTTGGGGTGAAATGTGCTGAATAGTTTGTAAATGAACCTGCCAAGCACGTAGAGGCGTCTCTGGGAAGCCCTAAGCCAGCCAAGCCGACCGTAATATGGCGTAATATGCGCATGCCTCGGGACATCAAAAATGAACCGTACGCATGAATTCATCGCAACATCAAGACGAGCCGCGCGGGCCCCAGAGACGTCCCCACACACGAGACAACAATAATCAAATATTGGCATGATCAATGAATTTACCAAGTGCGCGCGAGTAGTCACAGGAATGAGGTGCCTTATTTTTATGAGCCGATGGAGACCCCAGAAGACCCGCCGTGATGTAGCATTTATCTGATCAGTCCATTTGAGGGAGGAATCAAAAATGACACCTAGATTTGCAGCAGACCTCGAGTAAACAATCTCAATTCCATCGACCTCCACTCGAGGGGAATCAGCAAGTAGCAGTCTTTCAATATAGGAAGGGCCCCCAATAAAGAGAGCCTTAGTCTTTTCCGGGTTTATCTTTAGTTTATTTTTACGGGCCCAGTCGCATATTGCCCTAACATTCCCATTAACAACCCCCACGGCCGACTCCACCTCGTTCGGACAGAAAGAAAGGTAAATTTGGAGGTCATCAGCATAGAGATGATAGTTACAGCCATCAAGACAGTCAGAGATGTCAGAAATAAATAGAGAGAACAGAAGAGGCCCTAAAACCGAGCCCTGAGGAACCCCAGTAGAAACCGGAAGGCGCCCAGACAACTCAGTGGAAGACCCAGAAACTCTCTGCCATCTACCCTCCAGGTATGAAGAAAGCCACTGAAGGACACTCGCAGAAAAATTAAATCTGACAAGCTTATCCATCAACAAACCATGATCGACACAATCGAAAGCCCGGCTAAAGTCAAAGAGAACCAAAAGAGTAACTCTTCCCCGATCCATCGCCCACCTAATATCCTCGCTGACCTTGAGAAGCGCAGTCTGAGTGCTGTGGTTAGAACGGAAACCAGATTGTAGGGGATTACAAAGCCCGTTCTCCTCGAGATAACTCGAAATCTGTCGATGAACAACCCTCTCAAGCACCTTCGATAGAGAGCAGAGAAGAGATATAGGACGATAATCTTTGGAGACAAGGGGAGAGGAAATTTTGGGGATAGGGCGTATGATCGACTCTTTCCAAAGTGATGGAAAATAGGACTGCTGTAGGGAGGTGTCGAGTATATGAAGTATAGTAGGAAGTGAATAAGGAAGTGACATTTTAATGAAGGATAAAGGAATACCATCAGCACCCAACGCATCAGAACTGCTCTTATGGACGGATCTAATCACATCAACAGCAGTGATATGTGAGAAGAAGAGTCCGGAATCACGGAAAGTGAGGCCGGAAGGCATAATACTCCCACCCCCGATTCCCGACGCGTCACCGGCAAAATGTGAATTGAGAATGTCAACATCAACTGCCAGGGGGAGACGACCACCTGCTCCAGTGACACCTAGCCCCCTAACATGTCGCCATAGCTCACGGGGATCACGACATTCATTAAATATATTTTGATAATGATTAGTTTTGCTTGTTCTGATAAGTTGAGTAACATGATTCCTCAGCCTGCGAAACTCAAGCATAAGCGCCACGCTACCAGAACGCACCGCACGCACCCGGAGTCGATCCCTTTCCCTCATAGCACGCCGAATAGACAGAGTCAACCAAGGTGTGGGTGGTCGTCGTAAAGTAAATGTTTTCTGAGGAGCATGTTTATCAAAAATAGAAAATAGTATTGAATTAAATACCCCTATCTTTTCATCAAGAGAGGTCTCAACAAAAACCGGGCTCCAATCGATTGCAGCCAGGTCGACATCAAAGGCCTGCCTATCAATGCGTCCATAACTGCGACGAGTCACAGTGGTGGGGGTGAAAGATGGAATAAAAAATTTATAAACTACAAAAATGAGGTCATGCCCAGAAAGAAATGACATTTCCCGCTGGCCATGATCGTCGAGGAGATCAGGATTATTGATGAAAAAGTGATCAATCCAAGAGCTTGAAGTGGACGTGTGGTGGGTGGGATGAAATTGGATGACCTCAAGGCCGACAGAATCAATCAGTGCCGAGAGCCGAGCCCCAGCAGCCAAATCACGAGAAAAATCAGTGTTGAAGTCACCTGTGACAACAACATGAGAGTATCCAGAGACAAGCCTGCGGAGCACAGCTCCAAGCTCATCAAGAAAGTCAACTCCTGGGGGCCTATAAACAACCACCAAAGCAAGTTTGTTATGAGGTGAAGATGAGTCAATGATTTCAAGGCACATATACTCAAATGGCAAAGCAGTGTCAGAGGAAGATTCAATGCATTTAGCATTGATATGGTCCATAATATAACATGCCACCCCCCCACCCCGCCTGCCAGCCCTGTCACAGCGAAACAGACTGAAGTTGGGAAGACTTACAAGGTTTGAATTGATAGATGGCTTAAGCCACGACTCACTGATGCAGATAATATGAAACTCAGCCTTCGAGAAGTAATCCTTAAAGCAATCATAGTGAGCAGTGACTGATTGAGTATTAACAGTTGCTATCTTTAAAAACTCAGCCATTAAAACAGAGTAATAAGTATAAATTACACAACTTAATACATTGATAAGCATTATAGAAAGTAACAATTAAAATTATATAAGAAAAAGTCAAAGTACAAAAAAGGTATAAACCATAACAATCAAATGAATTTCCATATTGATTAGATGTGAAAATTATGAATATAAACAAAAAGTTGTTCAAATTATATATGAAATTAAAATTAAAATTAACATATTCAGTGGGTGAACCAAAAACACAGATTAAATCATAACAATCAAATAAATTTCCATATTGATTAAATGTGAAAATTATGAATATAAACAACAAGTTGTTCAAATTATATATGAAATTAAAATTAAAATTAACATATTCAGTGGGTGAACCAAAAACACAGATTAAGTCATAACAATCAGATGAATTTCCATATTGATTAAATGTGAAAATTATTAATATAAACAAAAGGTTGCTCAAATTATATATGAAATTAAAATTAAAATTAACATATTCAGTGGGTGAACCAAAAACACGGATTAAATCATAACAATCAAATGAATCTCCATATTGATTAAATGTGAAAATTATGAATATAAACAAAAGGTTGCTCAAATTATATATGAAATTAAAATTAAAATTAACATATTCAGTGGGTGAACCGAAAACACAAATTAAATCATAACAATCAAATGAATTTCCATGTTGATTAAATGTGAAAATTAAGAATATAAACAAAAGGTTGCTCAAATTATATATGAAATTAAAATTAAAATTAACATATTCAGTGGGTGAACCAAAGACACAGATTAAATCATAACAATCAGATGAATTTCCATATTGATTAAATGTGAAAATTATGAATATAAACAAAAGGTTGCTCAAATTATATATGAAATTAAAATTAAAATTAACATATTCAGTGGGTGAACCAAAAACACAGATTAAATCATAACAATCAAATGAATTTCCATATTGATTAAATGTGAAAATTAAGAATATAAACAAAAGGTTGCTCAAATTATATATGAAATTAAAATTAAAATTAACATATTCAGTGGGTGAACCAAAAACACAGATTAAATCATAACAATCAAATGAATTTCCATATTGATTAAATGTGAAAATTATGAATATAAACAACAAGGTTGCTCAAATTATATATGAAATTAAAATTAAAATTAACATATTCAGTGGGTGAACCAAAAACACAGATTAAATCATAACAATCAAATGAATTTCCATATTGATTAAATGTGAAAATTATGAATATAAACAAAAGGTTGCTCAAATTATATATGAAATTAAAATTAAAATTAACATATTCAGTGGGTGAACCGAAAACACAAATTAAATCATAACAATCAAATGAATTTCCATGTTGATTAAATGTGAAAATTAAGAATATAAACAAAAGGTTGCTCAAATTATATATGAAATTAAAATTAAAATTAACATATTCAGTGGGTGAACCAAAGACACAGATTAAATCATAACAATCAGATGAATTTCCATATTGATTAAATGTGAAAATTATGAATATAAACAAAAGGTTGCTCAAATTATATATGAAATTAAAATTAAAATTAACATATTCAGTGGGTGAACCAAAAACACAGATTAAATCATAACAATCAAATGAATTTCCATATTGATTAAATGTGAAAATTAAGAATATAAACAAAAGGTTGCTCAAATTATATATGAAATTAAAATTAAAATTAACATATTCAGTGGGTGAACCAAAGACACAGATTAAATCATAACAATCAGATGAATTTCCATATTGATTAAATGTGAAAATTATGAATATAAACAAAAGGTTGCTCAAATTATATATGAAATTAAAATTAAAATTAACATATTCAGTGGGTGAACCAAAAACACAGATTAAATCATAACAATCAAATGAATTTCCATATTGATTAAATGTGAAAATTAAGAATATAAACAAAAGGTTGCTCAAATTATATATGAAATTAAAATTAAAATTAACATATTCAGTGGGTGAACCAAAGACACAGATTAAATCATAACAATCAGATGAATTTCCATATTGATTAAATGTGAAAATTATGAATATAAACAAAAGGTTGCTCAAATTATATGAAATTAAAATTAAAATTAACATATTCAGTGGGTGAACCAAAAGACACAAGATTAAGTCATAACAATCAGATGAATTTCCATATTGATTAAATGCAGAAAATTATGAATATAAACAAAAGGTTGCTCAAATTATATATGAAATTAAAATTAAAATTAACATATTCAGTGGGTGAACCAAAGACACAGATTAAATCATAACAATCAGATGAATTTCCATATTGATTAAATGTGAAAATTATGAATATAAACAAAAAGGTTGCTCAAATTATATATGAAATTAAAATTAAAATTAACATATTCAGTGGGTGAACCAAGAAGACACAGATTAAATCCATAACAATCAGATGAATTTCCATATTGATTAAATGTGAAAATTAAGAATATAAACAAAAGGTTGCTCAAATTATATATGAAATTAAAATTAAATTAACATATTCAGTGGGTGAACCAAAGACACGAGATTAAATCATAACAATCCAGATGAATTTCCATATTGATTAAATGTGAAAATTATGAATATAAACAAAAGGTTGCTCAAATTATATGAAATTAAAATTAAAATTAACATATTCAGTGGGTGAACCAAAGACACAGATTAAGTCATAACAATCAGATGAATTTCCATATTGATTAAATGTGAAAATTATGAATATAAACAAAAGGTTGCTCAAATTATATATGAAATTAAAATTAAAATTAACGTATTCAGTTGGGTGAACCGAAAACACAAATTAAGATCATAACTTAATGCAGATGAATTTCCGCGTTGGTTATTGAGATTTTCATCTATCAATAGTTACTTTTGATTAAGAAAAAACCAATTAAGATGAATTTTTGATAGGGTTGGGGCTAGTCAGATCGTTTTTTCATCCTCAAAACTTGTTAATAGATTTTGTTTCTATCAAAATCCGGTAGGGCCGAATTTTCAAAAATAGAACCAAGATACAAATATATATATATATAAATAAATGATCAATTTTTGCTCGTTTAATAAAGAGTAGATATATAAAATACCCAGAATGAATGTCTGATAAAATAAATAAATAAGTTGTGAGCGCGTCTAGTAGAATTCCATGTGGACGCTTGGGAAATATTTCCCTCTATCTCCCAAGAGAGGGGGAAAGAAACCGAACGGTAAATACGCATAGTTGGTTATCTAAGGGAAAAACAGATAAGAGAAAAAGTTTATTTTTGGAAATATTAAATAAACGAATCAATGAAGAAGCGTTTCGAAGCGACCAGAGAGGGGTCAACTCGCTTGTATATAACAGGTGGATGGGAAAGGAAAATAATCGGAACTCAAATTAAACGGACTATTGGAAAATCACGTAATTTTTTTTTCTTTGTCAGGGAGGGTGTGGGCATGTATTGTAATCGGGCATTAATAAGCTGACGTGTTCTGATGTGGCCATCCACTTGACTTTACCATACAACCTGGCCCCTCACTTACATTAATATTTAATAAAATTATTTATAATCATTTAGGGGGGGGTTAGTTTTTGCTTTTTAGACTTCTGGCGTCCCACTGATTATGTATACAAAATTTGGTTGAGTTTGCTCAAACGTGCCTAGATTTTAACTTTTTAACCCCCCCTCCACCTACCTTAATTTTGGGTCTATATGCACCAAAATCTAATCAGCTCTAATAATTCTCAATGGACCAAAACTACGTGTGAAATTTGGTTTCGATATTCACACTAGTTTTTGAGCTAGCTTGTCTACGCAAACTTGGTAACGCACTGAGAACATTTTGACAAAACAATTATACATCTCGAAAAACTATAATTTTTTCGATGCTCACTTATTAGAGCTTTTTTGTAGAGCGAAACGCCATGGTTTTGCTCAATTTTTTTAATCAAAATAGTTTCAGCCGTTTTTGAGATATTTTGAAAAAAAGAAGGAAAAAAAAAACACTTTTTCTTATGCACGATTACAATACTTGACCATACCCTGTATGGTAAAGTAAAAATAGCTGAGATACTAGTTTGAGAATAACAAATTAAACTATCGCGTCCTATCAAGGAGTGTAAAAATATTGTAAAAACTGGAACAAACAGAAAAGGTGTATACCTATCTTCATAATGGATCTTTAACACCCAGTGCTCAAAAGTAAATTAACGTTGCTGTTAAAACTTGGTTTAAAGAATATCATTTTTTAACGCTAATGTTATTACTTTACTTTTAAACGCCCAATTTAATATGTTAAATTTATAAATAAATAAATAAATAAATCTTTATTTCTCGACCTGCTTAGAGGCACAAGTCCTCAGGTGGCTAGGTCCCCCAAAGATTCGACACAATCTGAAGCTACAATACATTAACAAACATCAATACAAATTAATCTACAACAATTTAACAAATAATAAAAAAGTAAAAAAAGAAAAAGAAAAAAATAGAAATGTATCATTAACAAATAACTTGAACATAGATTTCCATCAAAAGACAAAAAGTAATTTATAAATTCCGCGCAAAAACCCGATACCAGGAGAAAGCGAAGCATTGGCCATAAGTTGTTAAGGAAACCTGGTCAAAACCTTAACAAGGATGGTATGACCTCTCTCTACCTCACCTAATCTCTGCTTGTGAGAACTAAATAAAATTTTTTAGAATTCTAGGACTTTAGGACTTGACAAAATTTATAATTGATTTAATCATAGGGGGCAGAATACTATAATCCCAAGTAGTAATAAATATATAGATAGATAATAGACAGACTTCCACAAACGAATGCCAGATCCTACAAATGAATGCAAACCTACATATTAATATCTGAATTAACTAACTTGTAAGAACCAGACCTATTTAAATTAATACCATTCTTCCCTATATCCTTATAATCTATATAACCATCTGAATCATTCTCATAAGAAAAATACCACCACTTGTTTCAATACCTATACTTCTAGTCTCAACCCTGGATTGATTATCCCTTTTAACCATATTATCTAAAATAAAAATTTTTTAAGAAAAAATAAAAACCGACTTCAAAAAATTAAATGCAACAAATATAAAAATACACTAAAAGGTATAAAATAATTATTATCTTATTTAGTTACAACTAAACGACGAAATATTAACACGAAATTACTTTTTAAAGTCGGTGCCAAACAAACTATACCTATAAGCGAGCGTACCCGCCAAACGTACTAAGTAAGATCCGTCGAGTGCGATTCATAAAAGGTATATGTTTGGCACCAACTTCAAAAAGTAATTTCGTGTTAATATTTCGTCGTTTAGTTGTAACTAAATAAGATAATAGTTATTTTATACCTTTTAGTGTATTTTTATATTTGTTGCATAATTTTTGAAGTCGGTTTTTATTTTTTCTTAAAAATTTTTATTTTTCTCTTTTTAGTGATGTTATTAATAGTGATTATATCATCAGAACTTGACCAAATTAATATGACACCATCCTAAGACACCCCCTTTCGGATAAAAAAAGAACCATCGAAATCGGTTCATAAACAAAGAGGTTAGGTCTAAACAAACCTAATAAAAAAGGTCTAATACCTATGAAAAAAAATCGAAAAAAAAATGGGACCAATCGGAAGCTAGACTGGACCCAATGCAAAAAAAATTTTCCAAAATCGGTTGACAATTGGCGGAGATATGAGGTAACATAGGCACAAAAAAAAAAAAAAAAAAAAAAAAAAAATTCAATCGAATAGAGAACCTCCTCCTTTTTTGAAGTCGGTTAAAAAAAAGAAAATATTTTAAAAATAAACAAAATATTTACCTTAGTAACGCAGAGATTTCCTTATTCCAGCCTAATTTAAAACCAACCCTTTTCCTATCTCTAAATGGAAAGAAGAATTAACAAACCCCCTTCCCCAAAAGAGACAGAAAAAGAACTAATAAAAACCTACCAAAAAGCTTCAAATTCGCAAGACAGCTTTTTGTTTACCCACCAGACTTCAAAGAGACCTAAAAAGTTTTCAATTTCAACGTCTGTTTTTAGGGAATTGAAATATACCAGAGTAGTGTTTAATAGGGTGGGTCAAAAAAACTGAATTATTGATTGTTTTTTATAATAAAAAAATACAGATCTTTATAAAACAATCTTGGAACGATTTGTTTAGAAACTAGACGTTTCGGGAAAAATCCCCCCCCCCCCCCCCCCCATTATCAATAGAAATTAAAAAAAAGATTTATCATTTTTAAAAAATTTCTTTTGATAATGAGGAGAATTTTTCCCGAAACGTCTGATTTCTAAATAAATCGTTCCAATATCTTTTACAGAGTGCCTCACCCTGATTTGAGATGGTTCCATAGTTTTTACTCGGAGCGACCCGGAGTGCTATCGCCGATAATAATAATGAGCACCTTATTGATTTCTTCTGGAGAAATGACACAGCCCAACCCTTTTTTCAGCGTTGATCTATTTATTTAATATTTTACACATTCTTGACCATGGCGGTTTTCTGTCTATTTATTTATTTATTCTTTGACTACGGTAACTTCCTGTCTACTTATTTATTTATCAGTTTTTTAAATTATTTATTTTTAAATAATTTAACAACAATTTCTTCAAACCCAGTGACATATTCTAACCATTTATTTTTTGTTTTATTTATTTATTCTTCCCACTGTATTTATTTATTTATTTTTATTGTTTGGACTACATGCGGTATTCCTTTTTTTTGTTATTATTATTATTATTTTTCTTAATTGTGTAACATACTAAGTTTTCACACCGTTCCGCTGTGGCCACACCCTGAGCCACTCAAGCGGATCCTGAGTGGGAGGATCGGAGGGCTATAAGGGGGAGATGTGGAGGCCCTATATTATAATTAATTTGTTTTATAAAGATCTGTATTTTTTTTTTTTTTTTAGAAATGGTATAAAGGTATAACCGAGGGGTGAACCGCTACCTAAAATCGTGTACACCTACTTCCACTTTCATTTCCAAGTAGAAGACAATAGATTATCTAATGAATTCCAAAGACGGTGTACACCTAATTCCAATCGCGGTTCACCCCTCGGGTATAACGTATTAAAAATCAAGCAAATCTTTACAATTAGTATAAAAAATAAATCAAAT
Source organism: Forficula auricularia (assembly GCA_024734495.1). Taxonomy (NCBI): domain Eukaryota; kingdom Metazoa; phylum Arthropoda; class Insecta; order Dermaptera; family Forficulidae; genus Forficula; species Forficula auricularia. Next base: position 3,252,693 of record JALMQS010000076.1, on the reverse strand, counting down.
TGAAATAGATTGCTCTCTCTTTCTTGGTCATAAATATTGGCTGGCTATCTATTTATTTATTTATTTATTTATTTATCTTTTGTGTATTTATTGCCTCGAACGAAGGCCGTTGAGCAACGTTGAACGTCCTCCTCCTGATTAATTCCTTTGTCCAACCAGCCCAGGGGGGAAGAAAACTCCTTGGCCTTTAACATCAACCAATTCAGATCCCCACTCCCCCCTATTTCTCTTTCTTTTCAATGATTTATTAACTGGATGCAATAAGATGCAACAACTTAGAGAGAGACTCAAAATACCATCCCATAGGGATTCAAACTTTCATTTTTTTTCATAATTCTTAATTAATACCTAATTCTAAATAAGCTGACGTGTTCTGATGTGGCCATCCACGCCGGCTTTACCATACAACCTGGCCCCTCACTTTTATTTAATAAAATTATTTATAATCATGTAGGGGGGCGGGTAGTTTTTGCATTTTTAGACTCCTGGGGACCCACTGATTATGTATACAAAATTTGGTTGAGTTTGCTCAAACAATAGATTACACAATTTTAACCCCCTCGACCCCCTTAATTTTGGGTCAGAAATGCACCATCTAATCAGCTCTTAATATCAATGGACCAAACTACGTGTGAAATTTGGTTTCGATATTCACACTAGTTTTTGAAGCTAACAGTAACACTGAGCTAACAGACATTTTTGACAAAAACAGCCAAGAGGAGACAATAAAAGAGTGTGTCTTCTGCTGGAATATAAATTTTATTTATTTATAACGAGACTATAGTTTCGTGGGCTTTGCTACTCTTTCATCAGTCTATTATAATGATTCACAGGAATTAATTTATGAATGGACAAAAGTGTCTATTCCATAACATGTGGAGAATGTGACTCGACCTATAGGAAAAACAGAGCGAGAAATTTAAACACACGCATTTCGGAACACAAAGAGAGTGTTTTAAAGGGGTTCAGGGCATAGTGCATTTTGCAGACCATTTAATCTCCAAAGAAACATTCTTCCCAGATGAATCAAATAATATTAAATTAATTAGATCAAGAATTAGATCCCTTAAAAATTAGTTATTTCTCGAATCGTTAGAAATTTCAAAAATCATTCAATAATTCACCAAAAAGATGGAAATCGGAAAATAGAAATTGCAAACTTTATTTTAAATAGCCGCTAAAATATAAACTTCACGAACGCCACCTACAGCCAAAATAGTAACTCAAGTATAAAATTTCAATTCTTGACTTGCGCACCTGTATAATTTCTTAACCTAACCACATGAAAAATTTGTTAAGCTTTCATTCATAAATTAATTCCTGTGAATCCATTGTAATAGACTGATGAAGAGGCAAAGCCCTCGAAACTATAGTCTCGTGCAAATAAATTTACTCCAGCAACACTTTTATTGTCTCCTTCAATATATAAAAATTCTGCTACTCTCGGCAAAAACTTTCAATTTAAAACAATTATTATCTAGAAATTTTTTCGATGTTCACTTATTAGAGCTTTTTTGTAGACCGAAATGCCATGGTTTCGCTCAATTTTTTTTAATCGAAATAGTTTCAGCCGATTTTTAGATATTTTGAAAAAAAAGAAGGAAAAAAACCACTTTTTTTCATGCACGATTACAATACTTGACCATACTTCCTGTATGGTAAAGTAAAATAAATTAGGCTTAAGGTAGTTGTTTCACCATATGGGTTTTCTTAGCATTTTATTGAAATTTTGACAGATTACACTGTTCGACAAAAAATTTCCCCACGTAAATCTAACAATGGATTCCAGTAGAGTTTTCTACGCTGATTATCATGCAATTTTCCCGATTGTTTACAACTCGTCAGAGTTTTTGAGATATTATCTGTCAAAATGACGTAAAAGGCCATTTTGATCTATTTTCGAGTCCCATTGAATATTAAACAGAAATATTTGAAATCAAAATATTTTGTTGGCATAATAGAAAACAGCTTCCTCTTTGATTGTCAAATTACCATTTATTCTGATGTGACCCTTATTTTCATTGTTGTGACTTTTCGATTTAATAATAATTAATTATTTAATCATTATTATTTGATAACGAGCTTTTCGTGCGTGCCTTCGGCGCACCTCCGGACTCGGCCCTCTAGGTGCCTGGCGAGCAGCGATCTCGGTCCAAATCTTATTCCTCTTAAAAAGCCACACTCCAAATGTATACCCGTAAACTACCGAAAATACATCGTCTCTCTTAAAAGTTTCGCCTCTTTAATTTTTGAGTGGCCTGGGGGGGGGGGGGGAAGGAACGAACTACCAATATATTTAATGTTTCTTAATTTAAAATGGATCGGAGTCTTTCGTTTCAAAATTCGAGTCAAATTAGGTAAAATTATATTTCAAATTTGCCCTGGTTAATGAAAATCGATTGGAAGCCATCAGTTTAAAATCCGAGCTGAGCAATTATATTTCAAATTTGCCTCGTTAATTAATATATATTTAATGTTCTTAATTTAAAATCTATTGGTGTTTTTCATTTTCATTCGAGTTCAAATGAATACAATATTATCTCGACACAAGTCTAAATCAAAAATATATAGTTTTAGTAACAGAAATCAAGGTGTAAATATTAATGTTACCTTGGTCTAATGGCTTCGAGCTGATGCCCTTGGTTCAAGAGTTCGTCTCGGTTCGATTCTAGGCAAGAGGGTAATTTTTTTAGAGAAATTTCTCTAAGCGTTGTTTTTCTGAAATTAATCCTAGACAAATATATATGGTATAAGACGTATGTTCCACCGTCATTTTATTTTTGACTTTCTCAGCGACTTATTTCTCAACTCAATTGTCCAATATCATTATGAGAAACATTCTTTTTTCTTCTTTTCCAATTTTTTTAGATAGAATATTTCACATAATTATCGGAAATTGATTTGAGAATTAAGTTGCTGAAAGTCAAATAAAATGACGAAACGTGTACGTCTTATTTAATATAAAACTAATTAAATTATGGATATGATTAACCAAACGATTAATCAGAAAAATTTACTCTCTTTTGATTAGAGTATATTTCATGTATCTGTGATTTCAATTTCAGATGTAAAGTTTTTAATTTGATCCGGGCGCATATTCGATACTTCGTCTTGAAATTGATAGCCGGGACATCTAGTGTCGGAAAAGGAAGGCTAAGCGTTGTTTTCAAATTAATCTAGACAAATATATATAACAATAAGTTGAATGATTGTTAAAAATAATTATTAGGATTTTTTTTTGAGATCTAATTGATTTAATACTTTGTTTATTTGACCATCGCATTAAAAATAGTTCTAATAAAAGTTGTTCAGTTTTTTGTTTAGATTCATGAATATGTACAGGAAATCATACCAGGTTTTCAGATTTGTAAAAACTGGGAACTTGACAGCTGAAATACCCTTGTGAGCTTGTTCTAGTAATCGGTCAACCTGACAATAGCTTAGTTTAGTTTCCCCCCTGATGTAAATAAACTTTTTTCATATTAATGCACTGTTTTGAGTTATAAGACTGTCTCAAGATAAAATAAACTGCAACGGATCGTTGCTAAACTTTATCAAATTCATTTGAAATATTAATATGTTTTGTTCCTTTATTATTAATCAGATATCACTTGCAATTTGTAGTTCATATTGAAATTAATTCAAAAATAATTCTCATTTAAGAGTCGAGGAATAACCATTCTACATTGGATTTTTGACGTTTCGGTTTTTATTGGTAACCATTGCTGAAGACATAGAGGAATCGACTTAAAATCAAAAATAGCCATCGATTCTCATCTAATACTTGAGGAATAACAATTCTACATTAGGTTTTTGACGTTTCGATTATTATTGGTAGCCATTGCTGAAGACATGGAGGAATCGACTTAAAATCAAAAATAACGATCGATTCTTATCTAATACTAGAGGAATAACCTTATTGCATTCCATTTTTGATGTTTTGACTATTAATGGAAACCTCTACTGAAACATGTAGAGGAATCGGCTTAAAATCAAAAAGACTAAATTCGCAATCTAGTATATGGTCAAGTCACCTCAAGTACTAGATCAGTCATTTTCTGATTTAAAGATCGATTCTCTCTACATTGTCTTCAGCAATGGTTACCGATAATAACCGAAACGTCAAAAATCCAATATAGAATGATTATTCCTCAAGTACTAGATGAGAATCAATCGCTATTTTTGGTTTAAAATCGATTTCTCTATGTCTTCAGCAATGGTTACTAATAAAAACCGAAACGTCAAAAATCCAATATAGAATGATTATTCCTCAAGTACTAGATGAGAATCAATCGCTATTTTTGATTTAAAGTCGATTCCTCTATGTCTTCAGCAATGGTTACTAATAAAAACCGAAACGTCAAAAATCCAATATAGAATGATTATTCCTCAAGTACTAGATGAGAATCAATCGCTATTTTTGGTTTAAAGTCGATTTCTCTATGTCTTCAGCAATGGTTACTAATAAAAACCGAAACGTCAAAAATCCAATATAGAATGATTATTCCTCAAGTACTAGATGAGAATCAATCGCTATTTTTGGTTTAAAATCGATTTCTCTATGTCTTCAGCAATGGTTACTAATAAAAACCGAAACGTCAAAAATCCAATATAGAATGATTATTCCTCAAGTACTAGATGAGAATCAATCGCTATTTTTAGTTTTAAAATCGATTTCTCTATGTCTTCAGCAATGGTTACTAATAAAAACCGAAACGTCAAAAATCCAATATAGAATGATTATTCCTCAAGTACTAGATGAGAATCAATCGCTATTTTGGTTTAAAATCGATTTCTCTGTCTTCAGCAAAGGTAACGGATAAGAAAACAACGCAGTTGCTATGGTTACTCATAAAAATTCCTCCCAAATTTTTAGCATTTCACAGAGAAGCCTATCCATTCTTACTTAAGCAAGGCTAAATGAGCTATATTAAAACTTTCAAATGAATAAATTTTAAAGAATTTAAAAAATTAAAAAAGTACCATCTTACTCTAGAGTAAAGTACTTTAAAATATAATTTTACTAAAAACTTTATTTAACCTTTTTTGTGGTCCCCAAGGTACTTAATTAGGATATTAAATTTCATCAAAATTGGTTAAGTCATTTTCAAGATATTTAGAAAAAACTAAAAAAGTACTGAAATAAAGTACTAATGTTTGTGGGCCGATATGTACCAAAAACTAATCAGCGCTTCATTTTGTTAAACTAATGGTAGGTTTTCAATTTCATTTCAATCGGTGCAACGGTGTGGAAAAAATCGTGGGCCAAAAAGCGATAACATACATCCATCACCATCCATACGCACGCACTAAATGAAAAAATCGCACTTTTTGGCCTCTCGACGAGACCCCATGTAATTTTTGGCAAAACCGTCACGTGCTAATATTCAACCTAATTGAATACTACAATTTGTGACTTTGATTGAGTCCATGGGTTCCGTAGTCTTTGCCTGAGGACCCTTTGAAACCACGCTTGCCCCGAGAGCGATTGCAATACTTTACCCATGCTTTGCATTGGATAAAGTAAAAAAACTCACCAGGTATAAGTAAATGTTTATTTGAATCAAGAAGAGTGCAATCTCATTGATTTCTCCTTATATAGAATAAGTTATCTGGAACACACACACACACACTCCAGTTGAGGATTAGTAGCATTAAATATGGCCTCCAAATTGCTTTTATTTGAATTAATGTGTTTCTCTAAAAGACATTTCAAATAACAAGATCACCCCCTCCCCCCACTCACCCTATATCCTTAATGATAAATTTATGACCATTATTTGTTATATCCCTTGTGTCTGTATTAACACAAATAACAACAAATTTTCAGTTGCGTTGAAAATGTATCTTGTCTTCTTCGCTATAACAAATGATCTCAAAATAATTAAATTCCCAAAGTAATTATTTATTTTTTTCTAAGTTGTTGTTGTTGTTGTTGGTTGGACTCTTGGTTTTCCTTGGATCCGTCATTAAATATAATTATGTCGCTCTCTCGGCGGCAACCATTTCTTTTTTTTTAACCCTTTGCTTTGGGATCGACATCTGATGTGTGTTCACGGCACAAGAAAACACCCTAATAGTTGTTCGGGGGCGGTTCCCCCGAAGAGGCAGAGATGTTTCTGTCCCGTTCAAGGGGATTTTGCATTCATTCAGCCAGATAACAATTCATCATTCTCGCCAAATGGAGAGGGTGGGCGCTCCCAACCTCTCCTTCTTCCCAATATATATAGATATAAATTAAATACAGAATGATAACATAATTCTCTTTCCATGTATATCAAAACATTTTCTTTTCTTTTGTATACTAGAAGGATAGATTAAAAGAAAAAAAATCTTACGAGAATTTCAAATTACAATAGCGAAGGAATAATGGGGGATAATGGCACAAAAAAACAACTCATAATTTATCTCATTTATCAAATTTCCCCTTGGTCGTTGTACGGAACCCTAAAAAGCATTTTTTTTAATAGTAACGTTGCCTTAAAGAGAGTTCGAGACTGCTTATTGATCTTCGAAAAAATCTTTTGTATTTCTGCAGAATGACAACTTCTGCATACCAAATTTTCCAAAAAAAAATTTGTTAATTTCAAATAAAAATCTTTGTTTTGAAAAAATAATTTTTATAAAAAAAGATTAAATGCAACAAATAAAATAAAATACACTAAAAGGTGTAAAATAATTATTATCTAATTTAGTTACAACTAAACGACGAAATATTAACATGAAATCACTTTTTGAAGTTTGTGCCAAACAATTTATGAATTGAACTCGACGGATCTTACTTAGTACGTTTGGCGGGTACGCTCGCTTATATAGTTTGTTTAGCACCGACTTCAAAAAAGTGATTTCATGTAACAATTTCGTCGTTTAGTTGTAACTAAATTAGATAATTATTTTATAACTTTTAGTGCATTTTATTTGATTTTTAAGTTATTATTATTTTATTTGTCGCATTTAATTTTTTTGAAGTCGGTTTTATTTATTTTTTCTAAAAATTATTATTTTTTCTTTTTAGTGATGTTATTAATAGTGACTTAATATAATACCTTGCATGCATCATGTAAGAGAAAGCGTCGGGCGAATGAATCAGAAAATGATAATGGAATTCAATTCATAAATATAGAAATTCTCTCGAAACGTTTGCGGGTTTTAAATGAACATTTAAAGATTTAAAATATAAAATATTATCTAGGTTTCACAAAAATCAAAGATCAGATGCTTGTTTAGTACGGCCCTATATATATTTCAGGGTATAAGCCCATCTTCAGGAGTGCACAAAGGACACTGAATACAAAAATTCCTTATTTTAACAATAAGAGATAAGCATAAGGATGCTGTCCAAAAAAGAACCCTTCACTTTTAACCGACTTCAAAAAAGGAGGAGGTTCTCAATTCGACTGATTTTTTTTTGTGTCTATGTTATCTGATATCTTCGCAAATTGTGAACCGATTTTGATGATTTTTTTGCATTGGGTTCAGTCTAGTTTCCGATTGGTCCCGTTTTTTTTCATTGGAATTGAACCTTTTTTTCTATGTTTATGAACCGATTTTGATGATTCTTTTTTTATTAGAAAGAGGGTACCTTAGTGGTGGTTCCATACTAATTTGGTCAAGTTCTGATGATATGATCAATGACGAATTATCGTAAATCTCCTATTCTTATGAGCAAATAATCGAAATTATAATAAATAAAATTTTTTATAAAAACGTTCATTTAAAACCCGCAAACGTTTCGAGAGAATTTCTATATTTATGAATTGAATTTTATTATCATTTTCTGATTCATTCCCCCGACGGTTTCTCTTACGAGATGCATGCAAGGTATTCTATCTTAAGTCACTATTAATAACATCACTAAAAATAGAAAAATAAAAATAATTTTTATATAAAAAAAAAAATAAATAAAACCGACTTCAAAAAAAATTAAATGCAACAAATAAAATAATAAGAACTCAAAAATAAAATAAAATCCACTAAAAGGTATAAAATAATTATTATCTAATTTAGTTACAACTAAACGACGAAATATTAACATGAAATTACTTTTTGAAGTCGGTGCCAAACAAACTATACCTATAAGCGAACATACCCGCCAAACGTACCAAATAAGATCCGTCGAGTGCGATTCATAAAATGTATATGTTTGGCACCGACTTCAAAAAGTGATTTCATGTTGATATTTCGTCGTTTAGTTGTAACTAAATTGGATAATAATTATTTTATAACTTTTAGTGTATTTTATTTTATTTTTAAATTATTATTATTTTACTAGCTTCAAAGGCCCGCCTTAGGCCCCTGGACCCCCACGTGGCCTCTTTATTGATGTGATAATGTGGTTAGAACCAAATACTGTATATAACAATACAGGACAGCCTGTCAAAAATATGGTACCCTGAAAACAGCACACTCTAGCGAGAAAAAAGTAAACTACATATAGCGCATAATATTAAAATGCGAAAATTATTTAAAATCTTATTAAATCATATATAACATTAAACGGACACAATATATATTTTTTCCATGACGCTCAAGTTTTTTTTTGAATTTTGCCGGTATTGACTGCAAGATTTCCATTTTGCTCGCATGGTGGCGCTCAAATTCATGAGACCAAAAACGGTTTGCTTTTCTATTGTATTTTGACAGACTGTCCTGTATTGGTATATACAATATTTGTTAGAACTATTAAGAATGAATGACACTAAAAAATCTGACAAACAGGGCCGCCAACACATGTTTAGTTTGCTAGTTTAGTTCTTTTATTGTTTGGCAAGCTATGTTGGCTAACCTGAATTTTTTTTTAGTTTTTCCTGAATTTTCCAATTTTCCGGGCAAGTTTTCCAATTTTTTTTTACGTATTAACCTGAATTGGACTATTACGAACATTAAAAAAAAATTAGTCAAATCGGTCCAGGCATTTGAGAGATCTGCGCTTACAAAGAAACAGAAATTCATTTTTATTATATAGATTTGTTGCATTTAATTTTTTTGTTTTTTTTTTTTTTTTAATTCATCGACAAAAAGATAGAGGGGATTTATTTTTTATTTATTTGAATTGAAACGATCAAACAAATTTTGGTTTATTTATCTATCTATGTATTTCCAATAGCAATAGAGTATAAAAAATATTTAAAAAATATTAATAATATATTATATATATTAATTATAATATAGATTTTTAATATTAAATCATGGTATAAATATTAATATCACATTGGTCTAGTGGATAAAGCAGAGGACCTTAGTTCAAGAGTTCGTAGGTTCGATTCTAGTCAAGAGGGAAATTTTTTTAGAGAAATTTCTCTAAGCGTTGTTACAAATTAATCTAGATCAATATATATAGTATTTGTTGCATTTAATTTTTTTGAAGTCATTTTTATTTTTTTGTCTAATTCATCGACAAAAAGATAGGGGGGATTTATTTTTTATTTATTTGAATTGAAACGATCAAACAAATTTTGGTTTATTTATCTATCTATGTATTTCCAATAGCAATAGAGGTATAAAAAATATTTAAAAAATATTAATAATATATTATATATATTAATTATAATATAGATTTTTAATATTAAATCATGGTATAAATATTAATATCACATTGGTCTAGTGGATAAAGCAGAGGACCTTAGTTCAAGAGTTCGTAGGTTCGATTCTAGTCAAGAGGGAAATTTTTTTAGAGAAATTTCTCTAAGCGTTGTTACAAATTAATCTAGATCAATATATATAGTATTTGTTGCATTTAATTTTTTTGAAGTCGTTTTTATTTTTTTGTCTAATTCATCGACAAAAAGATAGGGGGATTTATTTTTTATTTATTTGAATTGAAACGATCAAACAAATTTTGGTTTATTTATCTATCTATGTATTTCCAATAGCAATAGAGGTATAAAAAATATTTCTCTTCTATTTATTTATTTGTACCATTCATTATATTATCTGTTGCAATATCTCTCTCTTTGAATAAATTTGAACACTTTGCGAATAAATATATATATATTTTTTCTAAAAAAATATACCCTACATAGATAAACTTGAAATGTCGATAAAAAAAAAAAAAATGAAAAAAATTCATTCATTGTGTCAATCAATCAATCACAAAATGTTTTCACCAAAAAATTCCTACCTTTTCTCTCTTCATGGTATTATTTATTTATTTATTTATTTGACGATTGAGATCCTGCCTCAAAAATTCTCGTATATTTCATACATTTTACTTCGAAGCAATCAATCTATAAGGCATATGTGTCAATCATTCATTTCTTGTCACAAAAACAAAAATGTCATCCATCCATCCACTTTACATTAATCTACTCTTATTAAACGAGCAAAAATTGTATATTTATTTATATATATATTTGTATCTTGGTTCTATTTTGAAAACGGCCCTACCGATTTTGATGAAACAAAATCTATTAACAAGTTTTGAGGATAAGAAAACGATCTGGCTAAGTCTGGACCTCATCAAAATTCATCTTAATTGATTTTGTCATAATTAAAGTAATTATTGATAGATGAAAATCTCAATAAAAAAAAATTGATTTGACGCATGTCAGATTAGAACCAGAGACCTCTTGCATCAGAGGCATATACTTAACCAGTAGACCATAGAACAATTTTAAAAATCTTTGCTTTTTACTTTTACTAAAATGAATATTTTTGAATTAGACTTCATTATAAGTGTGGAAATAATTGAATATATTATATATAGCTATGTATTTTATAAATAGAATTTATTGAATAAATTTGAAATATGTATAATTGAATTAAGCTGAAAGAAAGACAACAATTAATACACTATATATATTTGTATTTTTTTTTTAATTTTAAAACGGTTCTCAAATAAAAATCGACATTTTTATCAGAATTTTAAATTAAAAATAATATTAAAATAAAGCCTTTAACTGAAGACAAATGTTACCGAACATCGCTCGGTGCCTCCAGGTACTTATTATAATAATAGATAAAATTTAATTCATAAACCGCGAGAAAAACCGAAAACTTACGAAGTAGGAAGTCAAGAGCCAACCCGTCATAGTCCAGCCCGCCCTTAGCCATTTTTTTTTTTTTTTTTTTTGGCTTTTCGGCCTTTCTAGCCATAAGCCTAATTACGATACTAGTTATATTTTTTTTTAAATTTGTCTCTACTCCCGGGGGTCAGATTTTAGCTGGATGCCTTGAGTCGGATTCGAACCCGGGTGCCCTAGGTTAGCTCGCTGTCACGCTACCGCCTAGCCTATCTGACCCCCCTTAGCCCTTAATTCGGCCTACTTTTGCCCTATTGGATTCGTTAGTCCGATTAAAGGAGATTAGCCGTTGCCATTTAGAGCCAGTTTAATAAAAAAAAAAAATAATCCTCGGCTTACTCAACTCCAGGTTGAGAGTTTTCCTGAAGTTCCAAACAATATGAATTTCATAAAACAAAATAGTGTCGAGTTAGATCACCCTGAGTCAAGGGTAGGAAAATAGGTTGGCAACGGCCAAATTCCCTAGATTTTAGTTATTAAAAAAAAAAAACAATTATGTTTAAATTTTTTTACTTTATCCAATGCAAAGCATGGGTAAAGTATTGTAATCGCTCTCGGGGCAAGCGTGGCTTCAAAGGGTCCTCAGGTAAAGACTACGGAACCCATGGATTCAATTAAAGTCACAAATTGTAGTATTCAATTAGGTTGAATTTTAGCACGTGACGGTTTTGCCAAAAATTACAAGGGGTCTCGTCGAGAGGCCAAAAAGTGCGATTTTTCATTTAGTGCGTGCGGATGTATGGATGGATGTATGGATGGATGTACCATATGTATGTTATCGTTTTTTTGGCCCACGATTTTTTCCACACCGTTGCACCGATTGAAATGAAATTGAAAACCTAGCATTCTTTTAACAAAATGAAGCGCTGATTAGTTTTTGGTACATATCGGCCCACAAACATTAGTACTTTATTTCAGTACTTTTTTAGTTTTTTCTAAATATCTTGAAAATGACTTAACCAATTTTGATGAAATTTAATTTCCTAATTAAGTACCTTGGGGACCACAAAAAAGGTTAAATAAAGTTTTTAGTAAAATTATATTTTAAAGTACTTTACTCTAGAGTAAGATAGTACATTTTTAATTTTTTATATTCTTTAAAATTTATTCATTTTAACGTTTTAATATAGCTCATTTAGCCTTGCTTAATTAAGAATTGGATAGGCTTCTCTCTGTGAAATGCTAAAAATTTGGGAGGAAATTTTATAAGTAACCATAGCAACTGCGTTGTTTTCTTATCCCTTACCTTTGCTGAAGACATAGAGGAATCGACTTTAAACCAAAAATAGAGATTGCTTCTCATCTAATACTTGAAGAATAACCATTCTATATTGGATTTTTGACGTTTCGGTTTTTATTGGTAACCATTGCTGAAGACATGGAGGAATCGAGTTAAAATCAAAAATAGTGATCGATTCTCATCTAATACTTGAGGAATAACAATTCTACATTAGGTTTTTGACGTTTTGATTATTATTGGTAACCATTGCTGAAGATATGGAGGAAACGGCTTAAAATCAAAAATAACGATCGATTCTTATCTAATACTAGCGGAATAACCTTATTGCATTCCATTTTTGATGTTTTGACTATTAATGGCAACCTCTACTGATAACGTGGAAGAATCGACTTAAAATCAAAAAGACTAAATTTTTTTTTGGTAAACAACTCAACTCTCCATGTCTTCACCAATGGTTACCAATAATAACCGAAACGTCAAAATTCAATGTAGAATGGTTATTCCTCGACTATTAAATGAGAATCGATCATTATTTTTTACTTAACGTCAACATGAACTGCAAATTGCAAGTGATATCTGATTAATAATAAAGGAATAAACATATTAATATTTCAAATGAATTTGGATAAAGTTTAGCAACGATCCGTTGCAGTTTATTTTGTTTTCTATTCATTTCATTCAAATGAATGAATGTCTTGTATTCTTTTATTATTTAAAAACAATCAAAAAAATTTTTTTCTGAATAAGTGAATATTAAATTTTAGGACCAATTTTCAATTAAGCGTAAAAGATTTCCCAATTTCACAATAAAAGAGGAGAAACATTTTGTTTTTCTCGTTAATAAATATAAAGATGTATTGGAATCTTAGCGTTCAGATTCTGATGCTAATTTAAAGAAAAAATAAAGTAAAAAATATGGGATGATTTGGCATCAGAATTTAATGCTGGCTCCAATCGTTTCCGATCTAATTTTATTCTACGAAATAAATATAAAAATTTAACTTGTATTTTATTAGAAATATCTGCTTTCTTCGATTTTAGTTTGAATTTTTTTAAATTTAATTTATTAGATATTTATTTTTAAAAAATATACCTATATAATGAATTCTTTTGTTTTATTCTAATTCTGTGTTAACATAAATTAAAATAGGTATATTTGACTATATTTAATATACTATATATATTTGTCTAGATTAATTTGTAACAACGCTTAGCTTCCTTTTCCCGCCACTAGATGTCCCGGCGATCAATTTCAAACAAGATCGAATATGGCCCGGTCAAATTAAAAACTTTATATCGAAATTGAAATCACAGATACATGAAATATACTCTAATCAAAAGAGAGTAAATTTTTCTGATTAATCGTTTGGTTAATCATATCCATAATTTAATTAGTTTTATATCAAATAAGAGGTACACGTTTCGTCATTTTATTTGTGACTTTCTCAGCAACTTAATTCTCAAATCAATTTCCGATAATTATGTGAAATATTTTATCTAAAAAAATTGGAAAAGAAGAAAAAAGAATGTTTCTCATAATGATATTGGACAATTGAGTTGAGAAATAAGTCGCTGAGAAAGTCAAAAATAAAATGACGAAACATACGTCTTATACTATATATTTGTCTAGATTAATTTGTAACAACGCTTAGAGAAATTTCTCTAAAAAAATTACCCTCTTGCCTAGAATCGAACCGACGAACTCTTGAACTAAGGGCATGAGCTCTAGCCATTAGACCAATGTAACATTAATATTTATAACTTGATTTCTGTTACTAAAACTATATATTTTTGATTTAGACTTTGTGTCGAGATAATATTGTATTCATTTGAACTCGAATGAAAATGAAAAATCACCAATAGATTTTAAATTAAGAAACATTAAATATATATTAATTAACGAGGCAAATTTGAAATATAATTGTCAGCTCGGATTTTAAACTGATGGCTCCAATCGATTTTCATTAACCAGGCAAATTTGAAATATAATTGTAATTTGGACTCGAATTTTGAAATGAAAGACTCCAATTCATTTTAAATTAAGAAACATTAAATATATTGATAATTGTTCCTCCCCCCCCCCCCAGGCCACTCAAAAATTAAAGAGGCGAAACTTTTAAGAGACGATGTATTTTCGGTAGTTTACGGGTATACATTTGGAGTGTGGTTTTTTAAGAGGAATACAATTTTTGGACCGAGACGCTGCCCGCCAGGGCACCAGCCCGGAGGGCCGAGCTCCGAGGCACGCACGAAAAGCTCGTTATATAATAATAATAATAATAATAATAATATAAAAATAAATAATAATAACTCTAACCTATAAAATGTTTTTCTAATGTAAATAAAAATAGGGTTATCCCCAGGATAAAGGTTAACCCATCAATTTCGGGGAGTTAAATATAGGGGGGTTAAGTTTGAGATCACCCTATGTTTTTTTTTATGAAACACTTTTCGAGAGGTAACCCCAGGATGTTCCCTAGAATAGGGTCATCCTATTTTTATGAAACTGGCCCTTAGTTCTCCATATGCATTCTCTGCATCCAGGATCTTTACGAATGTGTAACAAATTAAGCCCAGGGCTGATGTTTCGAAGATGCCGTAGTGGTCGTGAGGCCCTGGGGTTGCCTATATGGCGGGCGGGGTGGTGTATTTCTGAGGAGTTTAGCGAGGGGTGAACCGCGACCTAATATCGTGTACACCTACTTCCACTTCCAACTAGAAAACAATAGATGAAGGGGCATTATCTAATGAATTCCAAAGACGGTGTACACCTAATTCCAATCGCGGTTCAACCCTCGGAGTTTATGCTCAAGGCTGAAGAATTTGGCTTATGAATCATCCTACTTACTGATTCGACCTTAAGCAGACTATATTTTGTTATCGTTTCGTAAATATTTATATTGTTTTTTATTTTTATTCAAGGTAATTTCATCTCCAAGACAATCTATATCTGTATTGTCTATTTTCAAAATATTTATTTATTTATAGTTGCTTTTTATTATTTTTTTTTTTTCAAAACAATTATTTTTCTAAATTTCTATTAATAAATGGAGAATTTCTCTCGAAACGTTTTTGATTTTTAATAAACATTTTTTTAAATAAAAATGTTGACTTATTACCATATATATATTATGTATATGTTTATTTGTATCAAGCAGAAGACAACCTCATTGATTTTTCTGTTGCAAGATGCAATTTCGATAGAATTCTTTCCATTCCATACGTTTCGATGGCTTCAGTTGTTGAGGTTGTTCCTGTGTGTCTAGGTAGGTAGATAGGTAGGTAGGTAGGTAGGTAGGGATGGATGGCTTGTCCTCGTCCCCGACGGACGATCAACTCTGCCAAGTCAGCTGATCATGCATCCCAGAGTCCGAGAACAAGTTTCAGGTGCAAAGCTAACTAGCTAACTAGCTAACTAGCTAGATACAGAGCCAGACATCCTCTCCTTATGACGATTTTCATCTTCTCAGAGAGAGCGCTTACCTCTTTGCAGAATATCTATTCTGAAGAAAACGATTTTTTAGCTCCCATCTAATCTATCTATCTTATCTTATTATATTAAACGAGCAAAGTTTTATATATATGTTCTCGAAAACGTGTCTAACGATTTGGATGAAATTCACGGGTTAGGAGGGTTTTGTGTTGGACATTCGATCTGTCACGGTCTCATCTTCGGCTAAGTTGTTTTTGATGGGTTTTTTTTTGTTAATTGAAACAATTATTCACAGGTGGTTGTCTCGATAAAAATGTTTATTTACATTTTTATTCAATTTCCTTTTAATAAATAATTGGTTTTTTTACTTTTATATCCCACAATAAGATTATTACAATTATTATTATATATATTAAAAATTGGCCAATTTAATTGATTAAAAATCGAGTTTTAAATCCCACAAATATTAATTTGACAATTTAAATGATGAACTCAAAAATTGTTATTTAATTAAAAAAAATAATTATACCGTATTTATTTATATACCTATATACATACATCTGTGGGCCACTGAAGGCTAGAAATGCAAAAACTGGGTGCGGTGGGGGTAGATGTGGGGGTGCAGGCAGGTGGGGTGAAGTGGTGGGGGTCTGGGGGCGAGGGAGGGGATTAATATATAGCTATTAATCGAAGCAAAAAGTTACCGAGCATCGCTCGGTGGCCAAGTACTTTTTTTAAATTTAAAAACACTAATAGTTCATGACAAATAAAATTTGGAAATTTTAATTATTAGGGAAGAGGTGGAATGAAAGGGACACGTATTGAAAGGGATAATTCAAATACCTCGCTAAATAAAGGTAATCTCAGAACGACATTATTTTTGTTCTGTGGCAACCCCAAAGTATATTACATACATTGACATCTTACTTCACAGCCCTATCATTTCAAGAATGTCGGTGAAGTGCATGTGTTTGTAATCGTGTACCAAATTATTTGTTTGGCTCTTTAGAAACGTTTTTTTAGTACTGTAAACTGTTAAGATAGTTAATTATATACCTACGTGCTTCTTAATATTTAGTATGTGTGTAGCAGAGTTTACGGAGATGACATGATCATGTCCCTTTCAATACAACCCATTTTTCAAAGGGACAAAATACACTTTTTTAAAAATGCGAAAATATGGTACTAAGCATAATTGATTGTGTTTTATTGTATTTTATTTTGATAGCCAATAAATTGAAGATTTTAATTCTATTTTCACCTCTTTAAAATGTTACATTATTTATTTGCCACAGCAAAAATGTCCCATTTCATGCCACCTCTCCCCTATTTTAAAAAATTCACTACACAGAATCTAGAAAGATGCCCGCCGAAAGCGGGTTTCGCAGCTGGTTAAATTTAACCCATGTTGCGTTCTCCATCTAATATAAACATCGCCAATGACTTTTTCTTTCCGAGATTTTAATGATTATTTTTTCTAGTCCAGTTCTAGAAAATTTTAGAAAATTAAATAAACATTTCCCTTGTGTTTTTTTTAAAAGTATTTCTCAATAATGGAAAAATAATTTAGTTTATCACATTAGTAGATAAAGTATTGTTTACAATTGCACTTGTAGTGGAATTTCTTAGCTGATCAATAGAAGTTTAAGAATGACAATATTTCTAATAATATCTTTGATTCGGAGCTTGTAGAAATTTTGCTTGGAAAATTAAATTTTTTAAGTAAACTTTTAATTATTTTTTTGGGATTGTTAAATCTTATTATATTAAACGAGCAAAGTTTATATATATAAATATCTGGTCGGGTTCTCGAAAACGGCTCTAACGATTTGGATGGAATTCACTGGTTAGGAGGGTTTTGTGTTGGACATTCGATCTGTCACGGTCTCATCTTCGGCTAAGTTGTTTTTGATGGGTTTTTTGTTAATTGAAATAATTATTCACAGGTGGTTGTCTCGATAAAAATGTTTATTTACATTTTTATTCAATTTCCTTTTAATAAATAATTGATTTTTTAATTTTATATCCCACAATAAGATCATTATAATTATTATTATATATTAAAAGTTGGGCAATTTAATTGATTAAAAATCGAGTTTTAAATCTCACAAATATTAATTTGACAATTTATTTGATGAACTCAAAAATTGTTATTTAATTAAAAAAAAATTATTATACCATATTTTTTATATAAATATATATACTTAATCTGTGGGCCACTGAAGGCTAGAAATGCAAAAACTGGGTGCATGGGCGGGGGTGGGGGTAGATGTAGGGGTGCAGGAGGTTGGTTGCAGTGGTGGGGGGTCCGGGGGAGGTACGGGGTTTCGGGGGCGGAGTGGGGGTGTAGGTGTGGGGTGGGAGGGTGCAGGAGGCGGGGTGAAGTGATGGGGGCGAGGGGAGGGGGCTTTCGGGGATTAATATATAGCTATTAACTGAAGTAAAAATTTACCGAGCATCGCTCGGTGGCTCCAGGTACTATATATTTATGTTATGTTATTTTTAAATAAGGACTATATCTTTTATGCAGATAATTTATACTTTATAGCCAACGTTTCGTCAACTTTGTTGACTTCTTCATTTTATGTTGATGACTTGCCTTTTGATATGTTTACTAAGAAAGAATAATAAATAAAAATGACAAATATGCCGGGAAGTTAACTATTTGAGCCCTGAAGAAGTCAACCAAATTGACAAAACGTTGGCAATAAGATATAGATTATCGTCATAAAAGATATGGTCCTTATTTCCCTACAACAACTTTAATAAGTTATTTTTAAATATTATCTATTTTTGAAGTGATAACTTCTTTTGGCGCGACTTGCACACTTTTTATTTTACTTGGCAGTACGGCTAAATCGAAAAATCGAAATACTTAGTCCAAAATCCTGAATAAAAAAACAACAACTTTCATTCTTTAGAAAAAAAAATATTGATTTGTTGGGGCAAAATTAGCTAATTTAAAAACATATTTTGATAGTGAATTTAGATTTAATAGAAAATCATAGATCAAAGATGGTGTCATCTATTAATTCCGATGGAGTGGAATATTTTTAATTATATGTCAGAGGGGTTGTTTTTTTAGTAAATTTGAATCTATTACCATCGGCAAATTAATATCTTTCATATTAGATTTAATATGTTAATCAATTATGTCGCATCTTGATTTAACTAATCTTTGGCTATTATAGACATTAATACAAAATCCTGAATAAAAAAACAACTAATTTAAAATATTTAAAAATAACATAAAAACAATTTTTATTCTTTAGAAAAAAAATATTGATTTGTTGGAGCAAAATTAGCTAATTTAAAAACATATTTTGATAGTGAATTTATATTTAATATGTTAATCAATTATGTCGCATCTTGATTTAACTAATCTTTGGCTATTATAGACATTAATACTATAATAATGTCTATAATAGCCAAAGATTAGATCAATTAAGATGCGACATAATTGATTAACATATTAAATATAAATTGACTATCAAAATATGACATTAAATTAACTAATTTTGCCAAAAAATATCAATATTTTTTTTCTTAAGAAGGAAGTACAAAGTGCTGTACAATTTTGAAATCTTGACAACTTTTTTAACTAACTTGCAATGATTATTTACTACTTTTTTTTTCACATTCCAACAATATTATATATACAATAGCCCAGATTAATTTGCAGCAACGCTCAAAGAATTTTCTTTAAAAAATATACATTTTTTATAAATAACATTAATATAATATAATAAGCCTTTTTATTTATCATAATTATACATTATAATACAAATAGTAAATACAATTATCTTACAATGTAGTTTATTAATATAATTTTTATTTATGTACATTGTTGTTCTTGCCTTTTAAGGCTTACCATTACAATTTTAGTTTACATGTTGTCAGCTTTTGATATTTAATATAATTTTACAGTAAGTATATTTATATTTTTATACTTACATCAATATATATTTGGTTATTTCATAGTTTTATTTGGTGATTTTTGACAGGAAAAAATGTTAAAAAAACCTGCTTTCTAGAAATACTCTTGAAGCAAGGTTATCACCGCTAGCCACTACACCATGGCAACATTTATAGAGATGTCTTGATTTCTGTTACTAAAAGTATATATTTTTGATTTAGACTTTGTGTCGAGATAATATTGTATTCATTTGAACTCGAATGAAAATGAAAAACACCAATTGATTTTAAATTAAGAAACATTAAATATATTAACGAGGCAAATTTGAAATAAATATGGCTCCAAATATTTAAAAGAGATCAGCTGTTGTTTGAATGACAGGCTGCTCCAGTATTTGCATGAGACTAAACCGATATTTAATCGGACGGAGATTGGAATTAATATCAAATTGGTATCTAACCGACTCTCGAAATTTCGACGGACATTCCCTCTGGCGGAGACTGGGCCCAGTTTCAAAATGGATTTTTCAAACACGTGACTTCTCTTTGTTAATCAAATTGGCCCAGACATAACCACCAAGTTTGATACAGATGTCATTTTACAAATAGCAAAGATCTTTGCATGTGTCTTAAGTCGTTCATATCCAGAGCCTCATTTCTGTAGCTATGTCAGGACGAAAATGAAGCGAAAGTTTTAAGAGAGTATGTATTTTCGGGAGTTTACAGGTATTGGAGTGTGGTTTTTTAAGAGGAATAAAATTTTTGGACATGGCCCGCCAGGACACCAGCCCGGAGGGCCGAGCTTCGAGGGCGTGCCGAGAATATTCTAATTATAAATGCCATATAAGTTATCACTTTTGTCGTGTGGTCTTAAGCAGAGACCCAAATTTTTTATTATTACGTATCGAGTTTATGTGTCGTTTTTAGGTGAATGACCCAAGTGGATACTTTACCCCATTGAACTTGGCATACCGATAAAGTGTAAAAACAAAACAAAAATACTCTTGGATGTTTACACAAAGCAAGCAAGCAAGCAAGCAAAAGCCACACGCCTGTCTCTGCCTAGTGAGTAAAGTCCTGCATTGGATGTGTGTGTGTGTGTGTGTGTGTGTGTGTAGGCAGCCAGGCCAGGCCGGTTTCAAAGTTCTCATTTATTTTGCTTTTACTCCATGAATAAATATTTAAATTTAAAATTATATGACTTTTATTAATACCTACTATACCTATCCACATATACCTATATACCTGTGTGTGTTGAAGGGGGAGGGGGAAAGGGAATTATTATATAATGGACCATTCTCACTCATGTTTACTTGGGTCTTAAGAGAGAGATTCTCTCTCTCTTCTGATAGGTCATTATCAAGGTCGACTTTTAGTATAGTCAACCAGATAGAGATAGAGAGAGATTTCGATTAAAATTTAATAAAGAAAGGGCTCTGGGTGCCTATACTATATGGTACCTATATACCGGGTGAGTTTTTTTATCTTGAGACAGTCTTATAAATCAAAAACAGTGCATTATATGAAAAAAAGTTTCAAATAAAAGTGGGGAAACTAAACTATGAAATTGTTTGTCGATCTAGAACAAGCTTTCAAGGATATTTTGAGTAACTTATGAGGAGAATTTTCTAGGTTAGGTTTCACAAAAAGGAAATATTAAAACAAATGTATGTTTTTTTTTTTTTGAGTTTGATTCACTCGATATATATTTCGGGTTATTAGCCCATCTTCAGGAGATCAAATGAAAACTGAATACAAATTTGTAAAAACATTCAACAATTAAAATTTTTGAGAAAGAAGAGTACGTTCAGATTTTTTTTTTTAATTATAAACAAAATGTTATTATTTAAAATAAAAAAAATTAAAATTAAAAACAAAATTACAAACAAAATCAAATTAAAAACAAAAAACAAATTTTATATTTTGAGGTCAACTTCTGTTTTTTAAATAGAAACCTATATTTTTCTGTACATATTCTGAATCTACAAAAAAAAAAACTGAACAACTTTTATTAGAACTATTTTTTATACGACATCAAATAAACAAAATACACGAATCAATTAGATCTCAAAAAATCTTAATAATTATTTTTAACAATTATTTAACTTAATTATCAATTAATAATGATCAAATATTTAATTATTAAATAAATAATTATTAAATTGAAAAGTCACAACAATGAAAATAAGTGTTTATAATGATATGAAAACTTCAATATACTCAGATTTGATAGGATGATCAGAATGATAGGAGCGAAAAATCTTTAGTTTTTTCTTATATATTATCTACTCTTATTAAACGAGCTAAAATTATATATATATTCAATCGGTTTCTCTAAAACGGCTCTAACGATTTGGATGAAATTCACGGGTTAGGAGGGTTTTGTGTTGGACATTCGATCTGTCACGGTCTCATCTTCGGCTAAGTTGTTTTTGATGGGTTTTTTGTTAATTGAAATAATTATTCACAGGTGATTGTCTCGATAAAAATGTTTATTTACATTTTTATTCAATTTCCTTTTAATAAATAATTGGTTTTTTTAATTTTATATCCCACAATAAGATTATTACAATTATTATTATAAATTAAAAGTTGGGCAATTTTATTGATTGAGTCGAAAAACCAATCGACTTGATTGGGGAATAATGGAATTGAAATAATTATCGGAAAAGAGGTTTTAATTAGATTTTTCCTCTTATTAAAAACAAGGACTAAAGATGAATAAGGACACTCGATGGCGGAGAAGCAATCTCCGGAATCGAAGCAAAAAAATACAATGTATACATTAATTAATGTAAAATAATTGGTTTAATAAATAAATTTTATTGATTAAAAATTGAGTTTTAAATCCCACAAATATTAATTTGACAATTTAATTGATGAACTCAAAAATTGTTATTAAATTAAAAAAAAATATTATACGGTATTTATTTATATACCTATATACACATAATCTGTGGGCTAGTATAGGGTGTTTTTTTTAGAGGTATAGAACTTCGAATTGAAATAAAACACAAGAAAATCGTTTTAATGTCCATCAATTTGGCTTTATTGGAAGGATAATTTTATGCCATTAATGTTTAAATATGATTTCGGGCATGTGGCCGCCGCGGCTGGCTCGAATAAATCCAATTCTACAGGTCCAATTTTCAACCACTTTTTCGAGCATATGGGGCCGTATGTTGGCAATAACGCCACGAATGTTGGCTTCCAAGTCCCCTAACGTTTCTGGTTTGTTGGCGTAGACGAGCGACTTCACATATCCCCAAAGAAAATAATCCAATGGTGTCAAATCACACGATCTTGGTGGCCAATTGACAGGTCCATTCCGCGAAATTATGCGCTCATCGAATGTTTCCTTCAATAAATCGATTGTGACGTGGGCTGTGTGGCATGTAGCGCCGTCTTGTTGGAACCACATTCATGCCATCCAATTCGGGAACAAAATAGTCGGTTATCATGGCTCTATACCGGTCTCCATTAACGGTAACTGACTCTCCAGCATTATTTCGGCCCAATGACTCCACCAGCCCATAGAGCACACCAAACAGTCAGTTTTTGTGGATGTAATGGCGTCTCAAGGGTCTCATGTGGATTCTCTTCACTCCAAATGCGGCAATTTTGCTTGCTGACGTAGCCATTCAACCAAAAATGAGCCTCATCACTGAACAAAATTTTGCGATGAAAATCAGCATCGAGATCAATCTCATTTTCGGCCCATACACCAAAATCACATGCCCGAAATCATATTTAAACATTAATGGCATAAAATTGTCCTTCCAATAAAGCCAAATTGATGGACATTAAAACGATTTTCTTGTGTTTTATTTCAATTCGAAGTTCTATACCTCTAAAAAAAACACCCGTTACAAGGGTTGCAGAAGATGGGGCGAAGTGGTGACGGTCCGGGGGCGAGAGGGGTGGGGGGTTCGGGAATTAATATATAGCATTTAACTGAAGCAAAAAGTTACCGAGCATCGCTCGGTGGCAAGGTACTGGTATATATACGACAAGGCAAAACACACATGATATATACACTTACCAAATAATATAAAACTTCTATGAGGGATTTCAAGTTGCCGATAGAAATAGATTTAAATTTTCTTAGGGCCGGTTGTATGTCGCAAGTAAATGCTTTTTACCACTAACCAAGGGTAGATGGTAAATGGAGGGGCTGGATGGCCCTCCATTTACCATTTACCCTTGGTTAGTGGTAAAAGCATTTACTTTGCGACATACAACCGGCCCTAAGAAAATCAGATATAAGAGAGTGTCATCTATTAGACCCAAGATAGAATGGATTATTTCTAATTATTTAGGGTGTTCTGTATCACAACGATTAACCGTGAACAGGTGATAGGACAATTTAAGACAGTCCTGGAAATATTTTTTTTTTAAAAGTCTCATAGTTTTTGACTTATAATTACAACATTGAGATAATAATGAAAAATTTATAATGGTAACTTTACACTAAAAACAACCTGGCAACAACGCATGTATTTAACCTAATAAGTGGGTTAACTTTAGTACTTTTTTGACGTTTTTTCGCTTCATCCATTGTCGCAAAAGCTTTCTATATTTTTATATGAATAAATACTATTTCATATTTAAAACCATTAACCATACATTATTGAAATGATTGTTTATTGCAAGTGTCCTTGGCACTTGTTGTTGACTTAGCCCTTGATTAATTAGGCACACAATTTGAATTGCTTGAACTTCAGAAATATTCATTTTGTATATTTTATATCTTTCTATCAATGATGCTTAATTCAAAATTATTCATTTTATTGATATTTCAAATGAAATTTGATCTTTTATTAAATTTAAAGTGATATTGAGAAAGTAGGATAATTTGTAATTGTATATTTTTAATTTAATTTTACTTATTTTTTGTTATAAAATTCAAAAATTATCAACAATATTTATTGAATATGTTAGTTTAAGAGTTAATAGAATAAATTATATGGTTATTTGTAACAATTTTAAAAATAATTTCTTATTTAATAAAGTTTTTATTGATGGCTCGATTTTTTTTGCACCGTAGTGTATTTATTTTACATCAAAAATCAAATTTTTATACCTAATTCTAATTAAATACCATAATATTGAAGTAAATAAGCTGACATGTTCTGATGTGGCCATCCACTTGACTTTACCATACAACCTGGCCTCTCACTTACATTAATATTTAATAAAATTTTAAAATAATCATATAGGGGAGGGGAGGGGGTTAGTTTTTGCATTTTTAAACTCCTAGGGGCACACCGATTATGTATACAAAATTTGGTTGAGTTTGGTAAATGGCCAAGATTTCTATTTTTTGATCCTCCCCCTCTCCATTTTGGGTGGCTAGTTTTTGCATTTTTAGACTTCTGTGGGTCCACTGATTATGTATACAAAATTTGGTTGACTGCTCAAATGACCTAGATTTTTAATTTTTAACACCCACCCCCCTCCAACCCCCTTAATTTTCGGTCGATATGCACCAAAATCTAATCAGCTCTTAATCTCAATGGACCAAAACTACGTGGGAAATATTCACACTAGTTTTTGAGCTAGTTGGTCCACAAAAATTTGGTAACGCACAGACTAAGGGCCGGTTGTATGTCGGAAAGTAAATGCTTTTTATCACTAAACCAGGGTAGATGGTAAATGGAGGGATTGGGATGGCCAATCAGATGCCAGAGACTGACAGTGCCTGGCATCTGATTGGCCATCCCAATCCCTCCATTTACCATCTACCCTGGTTTAGTGGTAAAAAGCATTTACTTTGCGACATACAACCGGCCCTAACTAACAGACATTTTGACAAAACAATTATTATCTCGAAAAATATAATTTTTTCGATGTTCACTTATAAGAGCTTTTTTGTAGAGCGAAATGCCATGGTTTCGCTCAATTTTTTTAATCAAAATAGTTTGAGCCGTTTTTGAGATATTTTGAAAAAAAGAAGGAAAAAAAAACATTTTTTTTTATGCACGATTACAATACTTGATCATACCCTGTATGGTAAAGTAAAAAATTTTAGTGGCTCTTTAAAAACTGGGAAATTTTGTAAATTGTAACTTTTCCGTCTCAAAAGGCTCTAGCATCAACTTTTTGCTAGTATTCTCGCGAAACAACTACTTTAATATTTGGAAGGGAGCTCTCAAGTCTGACTCTCACTTGGCCGGTTTATTTTTTCTGGGTAACCTTGCTATAAATATAAACATTTTCAATGTTAGTAGATTATTAGTTTGCTATTTTGTTGTCGATATCTGAGAGATAGAATCCAGTTCTCGTTTAGTTAGTATTAGTGTGGTTTTGCTATTCTAGCAAATGAAGCTGGATAAGCTGTGAATCATAGAGCAACTATTTGTGCGGGTTGGGAATGAAGTTTCGCTCCCATCAGCCATATTCATTCATTCATTCATTCATTCATTCATTCATTCTGTTTATCTATTATTTCTAAAAGGGACATCCTAAAGGGCAGCAGCGGCCAAGGGTCCTTTCTTTCGGGTTTAGAGGCCAAAACACTCAACGAATAGCCAATGGTCACTTTTCTCAGTCAGAGAAGGTGGGACGAATTTCATATATGTGTGTGTGTGTGTGTGTGTGTTTGTCGCAGTGCCAACTAAACCGAGAGAGTCCAAGTTTAAATTTGAAAAATTATAAAAATTCGGTCTCTAGAGGCTATAATTAATACACTCGGTGTGGCGATTCGCTTCCGTATTCCTACCATTCAATCGCAATGTCGCCCATCGGTAAAATAAGCCTGACAAGTGCGAGTTGGGCACACATTCTTAGAGTTCCATAACTAATACATCTATCTATCTATACACTGAGAAAAACAATTTCTTTATCTACTCTTATTAAACGAGCAAAAATTGTATATTTCTATTTTGAAAACGGCTCTAACGATTTAGATGAAACAAACTCTATTAAGAAGTTTTGAGGATGAGAAAGCGATCTGGCTAGGTTTGGACCTCATCAAAATTCATCTTAATTGACTTTTTCTTAATTAAAGTAATTATTGACAGATGAAAATGTCAATAAAAAAGTTTGTTTACATTTTTTCAATTTTCTTTTATTTATTAATTGGCTTTTTAATTAATTTTAAAACCCACTAATATTTTATAACAAATATTATTATATGTTAAAATTAGGAAATTTTAATTTTTTTTTTATTTAATTGTTTTCCGGAAGATGCCCAATTAGCCAGTCCAGTGTTCTATCTCCTCCGTTTTTAAAGTTTTACCTTTTTACCTGAATTTTAAATTAAAAATAATATAAATATACAGCTTTTGACTGAAGCAAAAAGTTACCGAGCATCGCTCGGTGCTCCAGGTACTAATAAATATATTGATAGAGTTGAGCATTTTTAATGAGCTCTTATTTATTGCAAAGATATTTGATTAATAATCAAGATATATTGAAATAATTTCAAATATGACCAAATTTTTAGGTATTTAATCCAAATATATTATATACTTGAGTTATCTATTTTATTCTATTAGATATCTCTTAATATTAAATACATGTCTTGTTTACTTCTAGTAAAACCTTTTATTATATATAAACAATTTTTTTTTTTTATCATAAAACGACTTAGATTTTTTCTAAATAGTGATTTCTTAATAATTAAGATATTAAAAAAAAAAATTGTTTAGATTATTAATTGTTTTTTTTTTTTTTTTAATTTGAAAACCCACTATAAGTTTAGAATAAATATTAATATATATTAAAATTAGACACCGTGTACCTTAAATCAAATATAATAATTAATTCAAATTTAAATCTAATAAATTCAATCAAATGAATAATTAAAATACATATTTATATAATTCATTTGATTGAATATAGATTCTATATCAAATGAATATTTTGATTTAAGGTACAAGGTAAACTAATTTTAATATATATTAGTATTTCTTCTAAACTTTAAAACTTTTTTTTAATATCTTAATTATTAAGATATCACTATTTACTAAAAATCTAATTCGTATTATGATAAAAAAAACATTCGTTTAGATATAATAGGAAGTTTTACTATACTCATCTTCTAGTCAAAAATAAAAAATATTCAAGTTTATATCATTTCTTGTCGTAATTACGTATTATTCCAATTAAATTCCCAACTATTAAATATAATTATTCCACTATTTTACTCAAATAACAATATTTTCATAATTTACTTATTGGTTCTTGGTTCCAATAGCGGCATCTTAACTATTAATATATCTAGAGTTGCTCCAAAAATATGATAATACTTAAAATACGTATATCATTTATTCATATTGAACAGATATCGATTTCGCCATAATTAAATTGACCATCTATTCATATCAAATATAATTTCTTAACTATAAATATATCGTTTTTTCAGTGTATAATATATTTTAAAATGCGGAACTTGAAGTATTGGAGTTTTTATTTTCCCTCTCTCTCTCTCTTGTTTTCCCCATTAGTCGTCGATTTTATAAATAAATCACAAGTTTAAGTGGGAGGCAGTGAGGGGTGGGGGAGGGTGTTTTGGGACTAATGGGGGGCAGAAATGTTTGTTTTTAGTCAACCGTTGGAAGAATGTTTGGTTGGCTCTCTTTAAGTTTTAAGGAGATTTATTTTATTCCCATAAAAAGAGAAAGAGAGAGAGAATAATAAATAAATAAATAGGGCGCTTGATTTATAAATCCTCTACTTGTCTACTATATACGTAGATCTATTTCTCTCTCTCTTTTTAGGGTGATAAATCCCTATTTGTTTCATTCCGACTTTATCTTAAAAAAAAAAGAGCAAATGCAACGCTTGGAGGCCAGCTTTCCAAGTGGGCGATTTGGGTTATCAGGGGGCGATAAGTATGGGGGGGGGGGGGGCGATGAGTATTCAAAGAGGGAAAAATTAAAATACACTCACGTGCAAAGAAACGGATTCACTTCCCCTGCGAGTTGTTAAATGTAATTTTCATTCTCAGCCAGGCGGCATGTCCTTTGATGCTGGAACATGCCTTATTTGACAATAGGATGGTGGGACTTTACAATTCCCACTTTTTGTTAGGTTTGTCATATTTTGGGTTAAGAGATTCTAAAGGAAACACCAGATATCAATAATAAATTCATTAAATGGGGCTTTTATAAATTTCGACTTTGCGTGGGAATTTTCCAAAAGAGTAATTTCTAGAAAATAGGCAGGCTTCAATATTTTGAACGCCCTGGTGATTAAAGATCCAACCAATAAAGACACAAGCAAGCCAGTAGAAGTTCATGCACTATGGATTCAAAGAAGAAGTCGTCAATACTCAGCTAAAATAATACAACTGCTTTATTATTTACACTTTACTTCAAATTAAAATTTTCCATAGAATGAAAATTAAAAGGGGGCGATAGGTGTTAGTCAACCTCCAGAAAGGGGCGATGGCCCACAAAAGGTTAGAAACCACTGTTCTAGAATATACTTATGGTTCATTTAATCTGAGTGGAATCTCGGAATTAAATTGATTATACTCAAAACCAAGCTCTGCGGGTCGGGCGTAGAATAGACCCGCAGTACTCCCTGCTTGTCGTAAGAGGCGACTAATAGGGAAAGCCGCCTTGATCGGCTACCCGTCTAGGGGAAAACACAAACTAGGAGTGAAGCCCCTTTGGGCCAAACTTGACCCTCCTGTGGCAGATTCTGCATTTTGTTTGACTCCAGATGTGTTGTTAACCTTCCCTCTGAACCACGTTAGCTGGAACCAGAGGGGGTATCGGAACTGGCTATTCTTTACTTCCATAATTAAACCCAAGGCAGAGGTGTACCCTTAGACCATCAAAGCCTATAGACACGCCCTGGTGTCGATTTGGTGAGGCCAACATCATCTAGAGAACGTGACGTCATCTGTAGGTAGGAACACTGAGAAATAGAATGGCCACTATAGGAATTATTATACATTGAGATAAATTTATCGTAGTTTAGATTATTTATTTTGGATTCCAATAATCGCAAATTAATATTAAATTAATATACCAAAATATTTTTTTTTTTTTAACAAAATGTTTTATTTTTCATATTTAAATTACATATTTATTATTTTTTAAATAATTCGGGCATCGAGCAAAACTTCCTTCCCATGTCCAGATATACCCCCTAAGGTCTCCCCCTTTCCAATAAAAAAAGAATCATTGAAATCGGACAATAAACAAAGAAGTTATGCGAGAACGTGACGTCATCTGTAGGCGATGTTGGCCTCACTTCACTCTGTGTTGAGAGTAGCAGAGGGCGTGTCTATAGTCTAAGGGTGTACCTATTCTTTAAAATTGTCCACCAGGACAAAAAAAGGCCATTATGATATCTTCTTCTTCTTCTTCTTCCGAATTTCTACGTCTGGCGACGCTTCTCCGTTCCCACTTTTCCAGGTTTCACGGTCCCAGACATCCACAATCTCGAGATTTCTGGAACTCATAGCCTCGTTCACCTGGTTCATCCAGGGTCAACCTCTTTTTCGTCTTTCAGGGGAGGGGGGATCCATTCTGGATTCGTTCTTCGAGCATCCTTTTTACGTGTCCAAACCAAACTTCTTCTTCTTAATTTAGGATTTCTCCTGTTAATTTCCAGAGTCTTGCCAACTGTCAATCCATCTTTTTGGAGGTCTTCCAAGAGGTCTCTTTGTGGTTGGTTTTTGTACAGTAGGGCTTGTTTGGCGAACCTCTCATCCGTACCACTTTAATTTGTAAATGATTCCACATTGATTTCGGATGTTTTTATTTCGAACTTTATCTCTTATACTGAGTCCTGGGATTGATCTCAGGACTTTTATTTCGGCTACTTGCAGTCAGTTTTTGGTTCTATAAAAGATAATTGAAAAAAAAGGTAAACAAACCTTTTTTTATTTATATTTTCATCTGTCAATAATTATTTTAATTAAGAAAAAGTCAATTAAGATGAATTTTGTCGAGGTCCAGACCTAGCCAGATCTCTTTCTCATTCTCAAAACTTTTTAATAGAGTTGGTTTCATCAAAATCGGTAGAGCCGTTTTCAAAATAGAAAAAATAAACAATTTTTGCTCGTTTAATAAGAGTAGATTTTATTAATAAAAACATTTTTTCGTATCTTCAAGAATAATCTGGAATGTGTTTTGGTTTTCCTTGAAATTTTTTCTAAATGCATAAGTCTCTAGTAAGTAATACTATAAATATATCTTGCATCTTGCATCTAATGATAAATTGATTCTCGAATTACAGGCAAATTCATGGCTATCTTAATCAGGAGAATTTATATGGACTTAGATGACATACAAAATAACTATCAAGTGAGGTTAGATCTTAGAAAAGACTAGCTGCGAGGCCCGCTTTCGGCGGCCCGCTTGCTAGCTTGGTAAATAAAAGGTATTTCACTCGTCCAGATCTTAATGATTAATAAATATTTGCTTCAGTTAATAGCTATATATTAATCCCCTAAAACCCTCTCGCCACCCGGACCCCCAACACTTCACCCCACCTCCTGAGCCCTCTCACCCCACCCCGCCCCGAAACTCCGAAATTTTTTTAGACAAAAGTTGTCAGAAATCACATCCCCTACAACTTTGCTCATAACAAAATTTTCCGTAGAGTTAATAGTTTAGGAGTTATTTGATAATTTCCATAATTGCGGCCGCCCAAACCAACGGAAACATACAAATATACAGAGATACAGACAGACATGAATTTTGTTGAGGCTGTTTTCGTTCATAACTTTGCTTGAAACGTGTGCAACCAAAATTTGGCTTGATTTGGACCAATATACAGATAAAAAAAACCGTAACTCTTCTGATTTTTAATTTTGTTGATCGGTATAAAGTAAAAAAAAATCTTAATTTAATTGTTCTATAAATTTAAAAAGAGAGAAAAACCAGGCAATAAAAATGTCTCATCTCTATCCACCCCCGCAAATTCTCTCTGCCTTTTGTTACGTACACGTATATAAAAGAAGAATCGAAAGAAAAAAAAACATCCAAGATGGGAAATAATAATGGAAAAAAGAGAGAGAAAAAAAAGGGAAAATTGAAGAATATGGCGTTTTGTCAAATGAGGGTAATAGAAAAACCACCCCCGCAATCCCACCCCTTGGTCTGACAAAAAAAAAGAAAGGTGAAATATGAACATCTTTATAAAGTTGGTAACCGTGTATTTAGAAAAGCGTAAAAGAATTCGCGGTTAACAATTTATGAATATTAATAAAAATATTATTTAAAAGTGAAAAAGTTGGCACTTTTTGTCAGTATATACCGGGTGAGTTTTTTTGTTATCTTGAGACAACAGTCTTATAACTCAAAAACAGTGCTTTATATGAAAAAAGTTTCAAATAAAAGTTTATTTAAATCTAAGGGGAAACTAAACTACGCTATTGTGTGTCCAACTAGAACAAGCTTTAAAGGGTATTTCTAGGTCAAGTTTTGTTTTTTAAATGGAAACCTATATGTTTCTGTACACATTCTGAATCTACAAAAAAAACTGAACAACTTTCATTAGAACTATTTTTTTATACGACATCAAATAAACAAAATATTAAATCAATTAGATCTCAAAAAATTCTAATTATTATCATTTTTAACAATCATTCAACTTAATTATCAAATAATAATGAGCAAATATTTAATTATTAAATAAATAATTTAATAATTTTACGACATTCCAGAGTTTATCGCAATTCTTCTGGATCAATTCAAGTTCCAATTTCGTTATTTTAGCATGTGATAGTTTCTTCGTACCCTTTACATTTCTTGTTTTTTTTGACGATAAAATGAAGCTTGTGAGGGTATTCCTATCAGGAAAACGCTCGGCATTCATTTCAATGCCATCCCCATAATACTTCTTCCACATTCACCATAAATTAAGACCATTTCAATTCTGTCTTCAACATAAAATGCTCCATTTTTATTATGGTAATACAATATAGGTAAATAACTACTGGATTGACACGAGAAATAAATTTTTTTAAACTCAAGAATGTTAATTAGTTCGATTAATTAGAAAATAATCTCTTAAATCTGAGTATAATGTACAATAGTTTTAAGATCATTAGTATAAACACTTATTTTCATTGTTGTGACTTTTCGATTTAATAATTATTTATTTCATAATCAATTATTTAATCATTATTAATTGATAATTAAGTTGAATGATTGTTAAAAATAATTATTAAATTTTTTTTTTGCAATCTAATTGATTTAATATTTTAGTTTATTTGATGTCGTATAAAAAAATAGTTCTAATGAAAGTTGTTCAGTTTTTTTTGTAGATTCAGTATATGTACAGAAACATAGGTTTCTATTTAAAAAATAAAACTTGACCTAGAAATTCCCTTGAAAGCTTGTTCTAGTTGGACAAACAATAGCGTAGTTTAGTTTCCCCTTAGATTTAAATAAACTTTTATTTGAAACTTTTTTTCATATAATGCACTGTTTTTGAATTATAAGACTGTCTCAAGATAAAAAAAAACTCACCCGGTATACCATATATACGAAATTTCAAAATGAATCATTGAGAGTTAATACAATATAATAATTTCAATTATAAAAACATATAATTAACTTTTAAAGGCAACTTTTATAGAGAAAACTTTATTAAATATTTGAACTTTAACGATAAACGTTAAAGTCGAGTTAAAAGTGAATTTTTTTTACTTTCTTCGATGTAGTAGTTTTAAAAGGATTAATTAATTTAATTTCATTAAGTAATTTCAGTTTTTTCGATTCTTAGTCGTTAAATGAGGCTACTGTGGATCAGCGGTTAGAGTGTCGGGTCGCTGGCCGGAAGTACGCTGGTTCGTGAGTGAGTCTCGGCAGATATTTGCAGTCGCCTCCTCTTGCAAAGCAAAAGTAGGTCCTGTATATCTGTGTAAAATCAGCTAAACACACTCAGCACAGGTATATGTGGAGAGGAGCCGAAACGTCAGGGAGACCTGTTATAAGATATAGATACTTAAAGAAGAAGTCGATTTATTATATACGTTTTCGTATTTGCACATCAGGTGGTCGTTGTGGTTTCCTTTCTTGTAATCCAAAAGTCAATCTTGACTTAGAGATATTGTATTTTTTCGCATTCTTATCATTTACAGGAAAAAAAACCCGTGCTGCGTATATGGGAAACTGTATTACGAGTAAATAAATAAATAATGAACGCCCTTGGGTTTATAAATATAAGATGAAATCAAAAATGAAAGAAAGACGAAGTGATAATTTTCAAAATATAAAGAGTTCTTTGAATGCGAAAATTCAGAAATTATTTCTTGATTAGCGCGTCAATCATAAGAGAGTCACGTGATCTGATTTGAATTGTATGGGGGGGGCGGGGGGGGCTTTGTTTAATAGGCGAGATATAGAATTGAAAATATTTGGTTTTGCCGAAAGTTAGCGATTCACAAAGAGAAATCAATGCGGTTGTCCTCTGATTGATTCAAATAAACATATAAGTACCAACTACATATAACGAAGGGTATAATTTATTTGTTTGAGGTTTGACCTTAATCGTCATCATCAGTTTTTTAATTAAAAATATTTTATCTGTTTTTGATGCAGCTAACTCTAGAGATAAAACCTTCAATTTTTGCATCAATTTTATTTTAATTCAAATTCATAAATAATAATTGATTTAATAATAACTAATAATTATTAAAACAATTTAATTTTATAATTAAACAATCATATAAAAATAATTATTATTGCGTTTAATTATATAATTAATGATTAATTAAATCAATACGAGAATTTAATTTGTGTAAACAATTATTTTATTTTATATTTAATTTATTACTTACTTAAAAACAAGAACAAAAGCTTGTCAAATTCACCACATAAAAATTTTAACAATTTTTCTTTAATTAATAGTCCAGGGAATAAAGACAAAATAAATTCCAGACTTGGGGAAAATTAGGAGAAAGCTGGATTTTTGCATGCATCTTACTTTTGTGGTCCTAAACAAAATCCCATTATTGTTTCGATAAAACTGACAGTTAACGAGATTATCGCAAAAAAAACAGTTTATCGTGACATTTGATCCCAGGTAACATTTTCAGCAGGACACACGTATCGATGGTGACTTTTGGGGTTTGGTTTCGAACCACAAAATGAGGGTTTATGCAAAAATCCATCTTTCTCCTAATTTGTCCGAAGTGAAATGTCGATATTCCCTGGATATTCCAAGAAAAATTGTTAACAATTACTAAAATTTATTTATTATAAATTTGACAAGCTTTTGTTCTTATTTTTAAATAATAAATAAAATATAAAATAAAATAATTGTTTAAACAAATTAAATTCTCGTATTGTTTAATTAATTTTATAATAATTAAAAACAATAATAAGTAATTATTTTTATATGATTGTTTAATTAAAAAATTAAATTGTTTTAATAATTATTAGGTATTATTAAATCAATTATTATTTATGAATTTGAATTAAAATAAAAATTGAAGCAAAAAGTGAAGGTTTTATTTCTAATTTTAGCTGCCTCAAAATCTTTGAATATACATATTTAGTTGCAAAGTTTATCGAGAGTAGCTGAGTTGATGATTTATATGATACTCACAAAGAGAAACAAAGAGGTTGTCCTCTGCTTGAGGCAAATAAACCATACAGAGACAATTAAAGAAATTTCGGTAAATAATGGGTACGAGGCAAGCCTTATAGATCAAATGTTATTTAAAAAAATTTAAAAATCAACCCTGGAATCAATATATTCACAAAAGAATGAAAAAGAAAATCCTAAGATAGTTCTCCCATATTATGGACAAATTTCGGAAAAATTAAAACAAAAAAATGAAAAAATTAGGGTTCAAAACAGTATTCAAAACTCCAATTACTCTAGGAAAAGATTTAGGTTCAAATAAAAAAGACAAATTACCAAATATAGAAAAAGAAGGGGTTTATAGTTTGAAATACAAAGATTGCGAAGCGATCTATGTAGGGAAAACAGAGAGAAATCTGAAAATTCGATTAAATGAACATATTGGAGATTTTAAAAATAAAAACAATGAAAACTCTTTTGCGGAACATTTAAATTCAAACAATCAATCTTTCCCAGAAGGAACAGGAATTAGATTAATAAAGGAAAAAGAAACCCAAAATTAATTAGCGCAATTGAATCGTTAGAAATTTTGAAATCATTCCATAAAAATTCAAAACTATTTGAACAATTAAATTGAATTATCAAATAGCAATCTGCTTAAGATGTTTGCTAACAAAAGATAAAAGGAAAAAAAACCTTCCAGCCTTTCTCTTTGTAAAACAAGGAGAAGAGGGAAACATATTGTTATATTTGAATGTGAACCAAAAGAATGTCTTTAGTTCTAAGCTGACCACCAGTGAAGAATGAACATGATACAAATATGATACTCTCTTTGAGTATATACGCCTCTGGAATCTATTTTATGTTTGTAGGGAACCTTAAAAAGTAGGGTTAAATAAATATAATACGTAAGAAAGAAAAACTGTAATTCTTTAAACGTGAAAAATAAAAACTTGCGGGATTGAAACTCGAGTTGAAGTGTCGAGTAATTGACGGATATCTCATAGTGTGTGTGTGTGTAATATAATCCTTTTTCAATGTGAGAGGTTAACAAAAAAACAAAAAAGTTTTCTCAAGTGCGGGTCGGGGGGGGGGGGGGATGATCATTTTATGAGGCTTTTAACTTATCGTAACAATCTCACTCACACACTCTATAAGCCCTGTGTGTGTGTGCATATCCTCATTAAAGCTCCTAAAAGTGCACTTTAAGCCCCCCTAACTGCTCGACTTTAACTCGAAAGCAATAGAGATCATCATCATCATTAAATTGAGGATCAAAATAATCACGGCTGATTTTATCTTTCTGGCTGCCGAGATTAGCTTATACTTAAGTATAGGCATTTTCATAAATGGACAATTTTCTTATAAATTATTCAATTATGAACTTAGGGGAAAAACTCTTTTTTCTTTATTATTATTCAATTTAGTTAAGAGCCTCAAG
Source organism: Forficula auricularia (assembly GCA_024734495.1). NCBI lineage: Eukaryota > Metazoa > Arthropoda > Insecta > Dermaptera > Forficulidae > Forficula > Forficula auricularia. Next base: position 3,216,142 of record JALMQS010000076.1, on the reverse strand, counting down.
TATACTGAAAAAACGATATGTTTATAGTTAAGAAATTATATTTGATATGAATTTATGGCAGAAATCGATCTCTGTTCAATATAATTAAATGATATAGGTATTTTAATGATTCTTATAGAGCAGCTCTAGATATATTAATAGTTAAGATGCCGCTATTTGAACCAAGTACTAATAAGTAAATTATGAAAATATTGTTACATGAGTAAAATAGTGGAATAGTTAAATTTAATAGTTGGGTATTTAAATGGACTAATACCTACGTAATTACGTCAAGAAATGATATAAACTTGAATATTTTTTATTTATAATAAATATAGGTATATATATTTCTGACTAGAAGATGAGTATATTCATTTGATGTAGAATCTATATTCAATCAAATGAATTATATAAATATTTATTTTAATTATTCATTTGGTTGAATTAATTAGATAAAAATTTGAATTATTATATTTGATTTAAGTTACAAGGTAATCTAATTTTAATATATATTAATATTTCTTATAATCTTATAGTGGGTTTTAAAATTAAAAAAAAAAAACAATTAATAATGTAATCAAAATTTTTGTTAATATTTTTTAAAATATCTTAATTATTAAGATATCACTATTTGCAGAAATTCTAAGTCGTTTTATGATAAAAAAACAAACATTCGTTTAGATATAATAAGAGGTTTCACTAGAAGTAAATTCAAGACATATTATACTATATATATTTGTCTAGATTAATTTGTAACAACGCTGAGAGAATTTTCTTTGAAAAAATTACGCTCTTGCTTAGAATCGAAACGACGAACTCTTGAACTAAAGGTCCTTAGCTTTAACCACTAGACCAATCTAACATTAATATTAATACCATGATTTCTGTTACTAAAACTATATATTTTTGATTTGGACTTTGTGTCGAGATAATATTGTATTCATTTGAACTCGAATGAAAATAAAAAAACATCAATAGATTTTAAATTAAGAAACGTTAAATATATATTAATTAACGAGGCAAATTTGAAATATAATTGTCAGCTCGGATTTTAAACTGATGAGACTCCAATCGATTTTCATTAACCAGGCAAATTTGAAATATAATTGTACCTAATTTGGACTCGAATTTTGAAATGAAAGACTCCAATTCATTTTATTTTATTTTATTTTATTTATTGAGCCTCCGAGGAGCGGGCCGCCTCTTACAAGACAAAAGATGATTACACAAATTTATTTACAAATCTTTCACACTTTAGGCTTCAAAACAAATTAAGAAACATTAAATATATTGATCATTATTCCCCCCTCGCCACTCAAAAATTAAAGAGGCGAAACTTTTAACACGATTTTTAATCAATTATTATTTTATTTTTTTTTAGTTTTATTGGACGAATTATTTTACATGAATTTATGCATACATTGTATTTGAGCTTCGACTTCGGAGATTACTTCTCCACCATCGACTGTCCTTGATCATCTTTTTAGTCCTTGTTTTTAATAAGAGGAAAAAACTAATTAAATAAAAAAACCTCTTTTCCCATAATTATTCTATTGATAGGGCTCTCGTGAGGTGAGTGCTGTGTGGTGCTTTGTGCCCCCCCCCCCCATCAAGTCGATGGGGTCCTAACAATCTGTTGAGTGCAGGTTGTAGGTTGCGTGTTCATATAGGGTGTGTGCAGGGAGGGGCTGCTGGTTGGCATTTGGCCCCTCCAGATTCGCGTGTCCGAATCCGATTCGCTTCCAATCGAATCGAGTCACTTTAATATAGCATGGGTGATAATATTTCACTCATGCTAAACGACATAACTCATCCGACTGAGTCATCTAGCGGCCGTGTCTCAAGGCTCGAGGCACATGAGCAAGAACGGGCCGCCTACGATTCTATTCAACCCGATTTTCCACTCATTTCAATCCATCAATTAAATTTTTTTTTTTTTATAAATTTTATTAAACCAATTATTTTACATTAATTAATGTATACATTGTATTTTGGCTTCGATTCCGGAGATTACTTCTCCACCATCTAGTGTCCTTATTTATCTTTAGTCCTTGTTTTTAATAAGAGGAAAAATCTAATCTAGATAAAAAAAACCTCTTTTCCGATAATTATTTCAATTCCATTATTCTCCTATCAAGTCGATTGGTTTCCTCTCTCCATCAATCAATTAAATTTGCCCATAATAATTTTTATTATGATCCATTGAGTGGAATTTAAAATTAAAAAACCAATTAATAATTAAAAGGAAATTGAATAAAAATGTAAGTATACATTTTTATCGAGACAACCACCTGTGAATAATTATTTCAATTAACAAAAAACCCAACAAAAACAACTTTGCCGAAGATGAGACCGTGACAGGTCGAATGTCCAACACAAAACCCTCCTAACCCGTGAATTTCATCCAAATCGTTAGAGCCGTTTTCGAGAAACCGATTCTATATATAGAGTGTATACAAGAATTGCTGGTTTAATATAATAAGATAAGATAAGATATACTTAGGAAAATTTTCAATTTTTTCTTTAATTTTCATTACATCATCACAAGTTCATTTGCTATAGATGTTATTATTGTTGTTGTTGTTGTTGTTGTTGTTGATATGGGAAATATAAACCTTAATTGGCGAGAGAGTAATTTCCGTTTGAGGAATTAGTTGGCCCGGGGAATGAATGATTGCATGCAAAGGGGGAGGAGGGGGGTCAAGCAAATTGCCCCGAGGGGGGTCACTGGACCCCAACCGAACCTGGGCTGTTGCTATTGCGGGGGCTGCAGGGTATTTAGCATCCAGGGAAAGGGAAATCAGACCCCGAAGGATCAAAGAGCCCCCCTGGTCCCCTCCACCCTCCCCTGTTGCTCCAGCCAGCCTCCGGGCATCGCATGGACCGCAAATCTTTGATCTCGACATCGATATCATTTAAAGTCACGTAATATCGATTCTATGAGCTTCGATATTGCGTGGGCCAAGTAATATTTTCGTTTCCAAGAATAGAATTCATGAAATTAATATTGATACAGGGTATCTCGTACCACAATGATAAACCTTGAACAGGGGATAGGGCAATTTAAGACGGTCCTGAACATAACATTTCTACTTTATCCAATGCGAAGTATGGGGGAAAGTATTGTAATCAGTCTCGCGGCAAGCGCGACTTCAAAGGGTCCTCAGGTAAAGACTACGGAACCCATGGACTCAATTAAGGTCCCAAATTGAAAAATTCAATGAGATTGAATTTTAGCACGTGACGGTTTTGCCAAAAATTACCTGGGATCTCGTCGAGAGGCCAAAAAGTACCATTTTTTTGGAAGTGCGTGGGGATGGATGGATGGATGGATGTTATCGTTTTTTCGTCCACGATTTTTTCCACACCGTTGCACCGATTGAAATGAAATTGAAAACCTACCATTAGTTTAACAAAATGAAGCGCTGATTAGTTTTTGGTACATATCGGCCCACAAACATTAGTACTTTATTTCAGTACTTTTTTAGTTTCTTCCAAATATCTTGAAAATGACTTAACCAATTTTGATGAAATTTAATATCCTAATTAAGTACCTTGGGGACCACAAAAAAGGTCAAATAAAGTTTTTAGTAAAATTATATTTTAAAGTACTTTACTCTAGAGTAAGATAGTACTTTTTTACTTTTTTATTTCAAATTCTTTAAAATTTATTCATTTGATCGTTTTAATATAGCTCATTTAACCTTGTTTAAGTAAGAATGGATAGGCTTCTCTCTGTGAAATGCTAAAAATATCTAATACTAGAGGAATAACCTTATTGCATTCCATTTTTGATGTTTAGACTATTAATGTCAAACTCTACTGAAAACGTAGAAGAATCTATTTAAAATAAAAAGACTAAATTCTTTAATGGTAGGTTTTCAATTTCATTTCAATCGGTGCAACGGTGTGGAAAAAATCGTGGACGAAAAAAACGATAACATCCATCCATCCAATAATAAAATCGAAGGGTCAAAAATCTAATGTAGAATTATTATTCCTCGACTGGTAAATGAGAATCGATCACTATTTTTGAATTAAAGTCAACATGAACTGCAAATTGCAAGTGATATCTGATTAAAAATAAAGGAATAAAACATATTAATATTTCAAATGAATTTGGATAAAGTTTAGCAACGATCCGTTGCAGGTTTATTTAATATGAGCTTTTCGTGCGTGCCAAAGGCACGCCCTCAACTCGGCCCTCCGGGCTGGTGCCCTGGCGGGCAGCGTCTCGGTCCAAAAGTCTTATTCCTCTTAAAAAACCACACTCCAAATGTATGCCCATAAACTACCGAAAATACATCGTCTCTTAAAAGTTTCTGCCTCTTTAATTTTTGAGTGGCGGGGGGGGGGGAGCGGAACAATTACCAATATATTTAATGTTTCTTAATTTAAAATGATTTGGAGTCTTTCATTTCAAAATTCGAGTCCAAATTACAATTATATTTCAAATTTGCCTGGTTAATGAAAATCGATTAGAGCCATCAGTTTAAAATCCGAGACTGACAATTATATTTCAAATTTGCCTCGTTAATTAATATATATTTAATGTTTCTTAATTTAAAATCTATTGGTGATTTTTCATTTTCATTCGAGTTCAAATGAATACAATATTATCTCGACACAAAGTCTAAATCAAAAATATATAGTTTTAGTAACAGAAATCAAGTTATAAATATTAATGTTACATTGGTGTAATGGCTAGAGCTCATGCCCTTAGTTCAAGAGTTCGTCGGTTCGATTCTAGGCAAGAGGGTAACTATTTTAGAAATTTCTCTAAGCGTTGTTACAAATTAATCTAGACAAATATATATAGTATAAGACGTATGTTTCGTCATTTTATTTTTGACTTTCTCAGCGACTTATTCCTCAACTCAATTGTCCAATATCATTATGAGAAACATTCTTTTTTCTTCTTTTCCAATTTTTTAGATAGAATATTTCACATAATTATCGGAAATTGATTTGAGAATTAAGTTGCTGAGAAAGTCTACAAATAAAATGACAACGTATAACGTCTTATTTAATATAAAACTAATTAAATTATGGATATGATTAGCAAACGATTAATCAGAAAAAATTACTCTCTTTTGATTAGAGTATATTTCATGTATCTCGTGATTTCAATTTCGATATAAAGTTTTTAATTTGACCGGGCCATATTCGATCTTGTTTTAGAAATTGATCGCCGGGACATCTAGTGAGCGGAAAAAGGAAGCTAACGCGTTGTTACAAATTAATCTAGACAAAATATATATAGTATGTTTGTTCAGGCATAACTTCTTTGTTTATGAACAGGAAATTTGGCGGCACACTTCAGGAATTTCGCGGCACAGTGGTTGAGAATCACTGCTATAGAATATGTCTATATTCTCAGGGTTTATTTCTTTGTCTTTTATGCCCTCTATAATTATTCTAGAATTTTAGATTACAATTTTTTTTTTTAATTAACATGAATATTCTCCATTATTAATGTATCTATTAAAAACTTATCCTTGAAAAAGTTCTTAGCCACCACCACTTACAAGATAATAATAATTAAATAAATACATACACACACAGAGTATTTTATAATTGGGTTGTGAATCAGAATTATACTTAAAAGAATAATTTTATTATCTCAAATAACCACATATTTATAATTAATATTTTATCCATTTGAAATTAAAATTTAATTTTGGGTTTTTCCTTCCAACGAAAAAAGCCTCCTTCTTCGGTCAAATAGTGGTTTTATTTTTTCCTCTTTCATCATAAAGAATTAGCTGACGATGCGAGAATTTTTCTTCGTCTTTCCTGGAAATCCGCCTGTTTTGATTTCAAAATCAATATTTCATCAACTCTTAATCTTATTAGTATATACAAGACCAAGTTTTGCTTGGAAATTTTTGTTTGTTTTTAATTATTGTTTATTTAATCAACCACTTGTTTTGTTTTGATTCAATCACATGATTCATTTTTAGTTGATTATTTTATTGATAAAATAAAATTAGTCCAGTCAAGAGTTCTGATTGTTTGCATATATATATATGTTTTTGGGTCGCTGAATCCAAATCTGAGGCCTTCCACCAAAAATTCGTGACGCAACATTGTAGAAAATACAAAAATGAAAATTTCATTTTTTAGTGGTTTTTGGCTTATAACTCGAAATCTATCAACTTTTCGTAAATAACCTCACTATTCAAAATAAAAGGTCATAAAATTTTCTACAAATTTCATTATTTAAGTTTTTTTCCCCGACCAACCGTTCGGGCTCAAGCGCAAAATCCAAGTTTTCGATCACCCAAAAAGTCGGACTTTTTTCGATATTTTCCCATTTTGAGCATGAAGGAGTAGGTTTTCGACAAAGACCACTCTATATATTTATAAACTAGATTAAATTTGCGACAATTGAAATAAAGTTTTATCTTAATTGGATAAATGGTAACCCGTGCCGCAATGAGGTTGAAGTTTTAAAAAACTGCAATTTATTGCAAAAAATCGCAATTTTTTCTTCATAAAATGAAAACCACTCATCCTAGAAACTTGGTTTTTATCTCATTCTCTAGGAAATTTTGTTGCCTTGAACCTTTACTTGTATCACTTTTTTGATACAAGACTTAGATTTATAGATATCCAGCATTTTCCATGACAGAATATGATCCGAATCCTCACAAGTGTCATGAAAAATGCTGGATATCTATAAATATAAGACTTTTATCAAAAAAGTGGCACAAGTAAACGTTCAAATCAACAAAATTTCCTAGAGAATGAGACAAAAATCAAGTTTCTAGGATGAGTGGTTTTCATTTTATGAAAGAAAAACTGCGATTTTTTGCAAAAAAATTGCACTTTTTTAAAACTTCAACCTCTCAGGACGGGTTACCATTTATCCAATTATGATAAAACTTTGTTTGAATTGTAGCAAATTTAATCTAGTTTAAAAATGTATAGGTTGGTTTTTGTCGAAAACGTACTCCTTCATGGGGAAAATATTGAAAAAAGTTCGAGATAAATATTTATTGATTCACATGTAATGTAATTATGAAAATTCATATCAAACGCCAACTAGCCCTATTTTTAAAATATTGATACAAATAAATAAATAAGTATTTTTAACAAATAATTGATAAAAAAGTGAACTTAAAGAGATTTTGTTCGAGTTAAACGAAATCGAATGTCTATCCATTAAACTCCATTGGACTTTGTATTCTAATTGAACTTTCTCTAGCCGAAGGTGATGGCCTCGAGCCTCATTTCAAGAGATACAGCCACCCAGACACGATCATCCAACAGTTAAATCACACACACACACATTTTCATAGAACCATTATATTAGGCATACTATTATCAGCAAATGGTTTAAATATTTTCTATCCGATCGGATTTTTGCTATTTCCCTTTTGTGTCATAATCCAAATCCCACTTGAATATTTTTAATACTATTATTATTATTATTATTCATTAGGATTAAAATAATTCCTCAATTATTTGTAATAAGCTTAAGATTCACGAGGCAAATATTTTTGATTGAGAATGGCAATTAAATATAGATTTAACTATGATCAGTTCAGAAATACAGGGTGTCCGGTAGCAGATTTATATTTTCAAACTTAAATAAAAAACGTAGAAATTGACATAAAGTTTTATTAAGAGCATTGAACGAAAGAATAGAAATGCGGATTTTATTTTTTAAAGACTGTCATCCAGATGTCTTCCGTCGAGTTCTTTCTTCTCTTTCGCCTGGCCTCGAGAATTTTCGAAAAAAAATGGTCCAATTATCTCATGCGTGGATGAGGCACACCAAACAGTTACCCTGGGGCAATGCAATGGTTTTTGATGTTTCAATCGAGGGTTGCGGGTTCTTGGAGACCAGTAACGGCAGTTTTGCTTGTTGACGTGGCCGTTTAAGTGAAAATGAGCCTCGTCGCTCCAAAAAATGGGATTTACGTAAAAAATGTCTCCACAGCGAACGTGCGATGCTGACTCGACCACTGCGACATCGTGACTGACAAATCCGCACGAACGATAATTCCAAGGGCGCCACCCTCCCCCCACACCGTTTATTACTTTTTGAAATAATCGTATTTAAAAATATAAATTTGCCACCAGACACCCTGTATTAGACTAATGAAGAGATTTTTAATTGATTCTGGCTTTCTTAGAGTATGATTTTGTGTGATATTTTCATTTTTTATTTTAATTTTTGTTATTTTAATTTTTAATTTGAAATTTGATTTATTTTATGTTTTTCTGGTTTCTCTGTTAATTCCTTGATTTTTTTTTTTTTTTGCTGCAGAGTTTAACCCTCGACTCAAGATTATTCTTATAGAGGGTTGATTTTTAGTATTATTTATGTTATATACCGGGTGAGTTTTTTTTATCTTGAGACAGCCTTATAACTTAAAAACAGTGCATTATATGGAAAAAAGTTTCAAATAAAACAAATATTTATATGAAGGGGGAAACTTAACTACGCTATTGTTTATCGATCTAGAACAAGCTTTCAAGAGTATTTTAAGGTCAAGTTCTGTTTTTTAAATAGAAACCTATATATTTCTTTGCATATTCATAATCTACAAGAAAAACTGAACAACTTTCATAAGAACTATTTTTTTATCCGACATCAAATAAACAAAATATTAAATCAATTATTAGATCTAAAAAAAAACTGATTAATTATTTTTAACAATTATTTAACTTAATTATCAAATAATAATGATTAAATTATTAATTATTAAATAAATAATTATTAAATCGAAAAGTCACAACAATGTAAATAAGTGGTTATAATGATCTTAAAACTTCATTATACTAAGATTTAAGAGATTATTTTCTACTTAATAGAGCTAGTTGAAATTCTTGAGTTTAAAAAAGTTTCTTTCTCGTGTCAATTTAGTACCTAGATAGTTATATTGTATTACCATAATAAAAATGGAGTAATTTTTTTGTTGAAGACAGAATTAAAATGGTCTTAATGGGGTATCTACTCCGCGGAATTCTAAATTAATTTAATTTATGCGGTGAATGTGAAAGAAGTGTTATGGGCCTCCCATTGAAATGAATTGCGAGCGTTTTTTTGACAGGAATACACCCTCACAAGCTTCATTTTATCCTGTTGTAAATATATTTAAAAAAAACAGGTAATGTAAAGACTACGAATAAACTTAAAAGGCCAAAATAAAGAAATTGGAACTGGAATTCATCCAGAAGACATTTGCGATACACTCTGGATTGTCTGAGAACAGTGTCAAAAAATTATTAATTATTGTTAAATTATTATTAAATTATTTATTTAATAATTAATTATTTGATCATTATTTTTTGATAATTAACTTGAATGATTGTTAAAAATAATTATTAGAATTTTTTGAGATCTAATTGATTTAATATTTTTTATTATTTGATGTCGTATAAAAAATAGTTCTGATGAAAGTTGATCAGATTTTTTTTTGTAGATTTAGGAAATGTAATGAAAAATATATAGGTTTTCATTTAAAAAAACAGAACTTGACCTTGAAATACCCTTGAAAGCTTGTTCTATGTCGACTAACAATAGCGTAGTTTAGTTTCCCCTTTGATATAAATAATCTTTTATTTGAAACTTTTTTATATATAATGCACTGTTTTTGAGTTATAAGACTGTCTTAAAATAAAAAAAACTCACCCGGTATACATATACTATATATATATAATATATAAGAGCCTAGATTAATTTGTAACAACGCTGAGAGAATTTTCTTTAAAAAAATTACCCGCTTGCCTAGAATCGAACCGACGAACTCTTGAACTAAGTGCATCAGCTCTAACCATTACACCAATGCAACATTAATATTTATATCTTGATTTCTGTTACTAAAACTATATATTTTTGATTTAGACTTTGTGTCGAGATAATATTGTATTCATTTGAACTCGAATGAAAATGAAAAAACACCAATAGATTTTAAATTAAGAAACATTAAATATATATTAATTAACGAGGCAAATTTGAAATATAATTGTCAGCTCGGATTTTAAACTGATGGCTCTGTTAGGGCTCTCGTGAGGTGAGTGCTGTGTGGCGCTTTGTGCCGCGCCCCCCATCAAGTCGATGGGGTCCTAACAATCTGTTGCGTTTGCAGGTTGTAGGTTGCGTGTTCTCATATAGGGTGTGTGCAGGGGAGGGGCTGCTGGATGGCGGTGGCCCCCTCCAGATCCGAATGTTCGAATCGGTTCGCTTCTCCAGTCGAAATCGAGTCGCTTTAATTATAGCATGGCTGATAATATTTCACTCATGCAAAAGTGACGCAACGATCCGACTGAGTCATCTAGCGGCCGTGTCTCAAAGCTCATCGCCATAAGCGAGAGCGGGCCGCTACACCACACCCTTTCTTTCTTGGAAGGTGGGTGGGTATTGTTAGGGCTCTCTAGATTTTCATTAACCAGGCAAATTTGAAATATAATTGTAATTTGGACTCGAATTTTGAAATGAAAGACTCGAATTCATTTTAAATTAAGAAACATTAAATATATTGATCATTATTCCTCCCCCCCCCCCTCGCCACTCAAAAATTAAAGAGGCGAAACTTTTAAGAGACTATGTATTTTCGGGAGTTTACAGATATTGGAGTGTGGTTTTTTAAGAGGAATACAATTTTTGGACCGAGACGCTGCCCGCCATGGCGGTCATTCAATATGAGATCTGAGTTTATAAAATCGAAACGTTATTTTCAAATCCGAGCAATCTAAATGCAATCTCATTCATACCTTCCTTTTTTGCATTGATTTCAAATATTAAAAATTCTATCAAATGCCACTTAGCCATGTCAATCAATCATTTTTTGTATGCCCGTAAATTCAAATGAAAAAAAAAACTTCCCTGGTTCAGACCTCGACGTTTTTCGATTTGTTTTTTCTCTCTTTCCTCAATTAGAAATGCGATCTAAGAATGATTGATCGATATAATTGCAAATTGATGTATCTACTTATTTACTAATATATTTTTCTTTAGTTTCAGGTAAGAGGAGATCGCGGTTTGAATTTCCACCCACCCTGAATCACCCTTTAAGAGTGTCATCCTTATCTAAATGAAGGTAGGAACGCAACAATAAATTTTAATCTGTATATTCAAAAGATATTGATTTTTTTTTTGGATTTAATAAAAATTGAAAAAAGTGGAAAGCGATGTGCAATATTGATTAATGATTCATTTGTAACCATTTATTAACAATAAAGTTGCATTTTTATAAAAAACAGCGAGAACTTAGTTGCGCGCCTTATATACATAATGAGCAAAATGCCAAAGATTAATGTTAAGGGGCCGTCCTTAAATTACGTCACACAGTAAAGAGGGAAGGGGTATCTCAGATTTGTGACAAAATGGGACAGGTAGGGGTGAGGGGATCTTAAAAATTATGATGTCCCAAAAGTCAAATTAAAAAATGTGTGAGCCTCATCCACATAAGCTCAAGGGGTAAGTGATACTTTCAATTTTAAAACCCACTAATTGTTCATGACAACTAAAATTAATTAAAATTAGTAAATTTAAATTATTATTTTAAATCCCAATAATTTTTCATGACAACTAAAATTAATTAAAATTAGTAAATTTAAATTATTATTTTAAATCCCAATAATTTTTCATGACAACTAAAATTAATTAAAATTAGTAAATTTAAATTATTATTTTAAATCCCAATAATTTTTCATGACAACTAAAATTAATTAAAATTAGTAAATTTAAATTATTATTTTAAATCCCAATAATTTTTCATGACAAATAAAATTAATTAAAATTAGTAAATTTAAATTATTATTTTAAATCCCAATAATTTTTCATGACAAATAAAATTAATTAAAATTAGTAAATTTAAATTATTATTTTAAATCCCACTAATTGTTCATGACAACTAAAATTAATTAACATTAGTAAATTTAAATTATTATTTTAAAACCCACTAATTGTTTCATGAAAAATATAATTTAATAAAAATAGGAAATTTAAATTATTAATTTAAAATCAGAGATTTTCTTTTATTTCCCCTCTAATTATAGTCAATTCCCCTTTATTGTAACTAAAAAATTCTAATAGATACATCGCTAAAGAAGTTTCATTTTAAAAATTTTCAAATATATTTTTTAGATAGTGTGACGTCACAATATAGGGGGGGCTCAATGAAAATGGGACAGAATGTGTGGGAAGGGGGTCTAAAAATCCTGAAATTCGTGTGACGTAATTTATGGACGATCGCTAGAATGAAAAGAAAAAAGTAAAAAATAACATCAAATTTTTTATATATTGTAGGTAAACTTAAACTTAAATATTTGAAGTAAAATAAATAAATAACAATAATGTTTACAGCTAAAAATAACAATAACGACATCAGCTAATACAGCTTTCTATCTCAAATCGCCGAGATTTGCATCAGAGTGTGTACCAAATTTTGAACAAGTTTTCTTTTCTGAAATTATTTTACTACACTCTAGCATGAATCATTGTCTACAAATATGTTTGAAATATTTTTCGAATGGTTTTATTGAGATTTTAAGCCGTTGTTTTGAGAAAGGAAAAAACAATTTTTTTTTTTTTGATAATTTCTCGTCTTTCTGGACAACCATTTCATTTGGATAGTTAACTCGGAGGCTTGCATATTTCACCATAGGTGGTTACAACCCTTCTAGATCCTTCGAAAGACTACTCTATATGAATAAAGTAAAAAAACAAACCAAGAACTTCATAATACTAGTTAACTAAACACTTTTTAAAAAGTTAACTTGAGTATAATTGTCCATTATGATATTTTAAAATTACCCTTTGGAAAATATTCGGTTGTTAAAAAAACAATTCACAGGTCGTGATACAAATTGGTTAGAATAGATAATGTAATGGATGCCCAAATTGGCTTTGAACAGGTTAGGCTGTCGTCGTATCGTATCTGGATACGGAAGGGCTGGCTCAAATGGCCAAAATCCACACCCATCAAATTCAATCGATAATCCAATTTGGCCCTAACAACAACTGCAACTCTGCAATATTGCTGCTTTCAAAATCTGTCCAACAAGTGTCAACCATTCACTAAATTATTATTATTACTATTACTATTCAGCATAAAATCGAACAACCCTCCCACGCATGGGTAAATCAAAGAAATTAACAATCAATTAACGAGATTAAATTTCAAACAACAATTACAAGACATTATTATTAATCACAACAATCACTAGATAATAAATTAAATTAATAACTAATAAATTATAACAATAAATATCAACAATTAATTAAATAATTAAATTAAAAAATAACTTTTGAAAAAAAATTGTTCAATATGAATTGAATAATATTCTGATTCCTACACCCAAATACAGTAGAAATTTGTATTTAGGTACAATAATTTATTCTACTACATCAAATTAAATAAAAAAAATCATTTTTAACTAGACTTTAACATTTCTCGCTAAAGTGAAAATATTTTAAAGTTTTCTCCATAAAAGTTGCCTTTAAAAGTTAGTGGGCTAATTAAGGCATTTAATTAGGTATGTTTTTATAATTGAAATTATTATATTGTATTAACTCTCGCAAATGATTCATTTTGAAATTTTATATATATACCGGATGCAAAAACAATGAATTATATGGTTGAATTGATTGGAGGGAAAATAACCAATCGACTTGATTGGGGAATAATGGAATTGAAATAATTATCGGAAAAGAGGTTTTTTTATCTAATTAGATTTTTCCTCTTATTAAAAACAAGGACTAAAGATGAATAAGGACACTCGATGGTGGAGAAGTAATCTCCGGAATCGAAGCAAAAATACAATGTATACATTAATTAATGTAAAATAATTGGTTTAATAAAATTTATAAAAAAAAAAAATGAATTATATGAAAAAAAGTTTCAAATAAAAGTTTATTTATATCAGAGGGGAAACTAAGCTACGCTATTGTTTTCCGACCTAGAACAAGCTTTCAAGGGTATTTCAAGGTCAGGTTCTGTTTTTAAAATGGAAATCTATATGTTTCTGTACATATTCTGAATCTACCAAAAAAACTGAACAACTTTTATTAGAACTATTTTTTTATACGACATCAAATAATAAAAAATATTAAATCAATTAGATCTCAAAAAAAACCAATTAATAATTATTTTTAACAATTATTCAACTTAATTATTAAATAATAATGATTGAATATTTAATTATTAAATAAAAAATTTAATAATAATTAATAATTTAATAATTTTTCGACACTCTCCTGTGACATTCCAGTGTGTATCGCAAGTCTCCTGGATGAATTCCAGTTCCAATTTCGTTATTTTGGCATTTTAACTTTCTTCGTAGCCTTTAAATAGATTTATAACACGATAAAATGAAGCCCCTGAGGGCAAAATTATTAAATTATTAATTAATTATTATTAAAATATTTATTTAATAATTAAATATTTGATCATTATTATTTGATAATTAATTTGAATGATTGTTAAATATAATTATTAGGATTTTTTTGAGATCTAATTGATTTAATATTTATTTTATTTGATCTCGTATGAAAAAATAGTTCTAATGAAAGTTGTTCAGTTTTTTATCCAAATTAAGAATATGTACAGATACATATAGGTTTCTATTTGAAAAACAGAACTTGACCTTGAAATGCCCTTGAAAGCTTGTTCTAGGTCGACAAACAATAGCGTAGTTTAGTTTCCCTCTTGATATAAATAAACTTTTATTTGAAACTTTTTATCATTTAATGCACTGTTTTTGAGTTATAAGACTGTCTCAAGATAAAAAAAAACTCACCCTGTATATATTTTTTGATGCAGTTATAATAAAAAAAACAATCATTAATAAACAGTTTGTGAAAATCACGATTGGGGTGACATCTATTCAAGACAGGAGTATATATTATTAATTTGATGCAAATTCACAGCTATTGGTGAACAACAATTTTTCTTCCCTTAAGGATAGATGTTTGTTATTCGTTTTTTATCGACGACAAATAAGAACGAATTTGATATCTCTAGTATTTTGGAAGATCTAAAAGGTATACAAGCAACCCTCGGTATGCAAGTCCGACTCGAACTTGACCGGCTTAATGTAAAACCAGCTGCGAAGCCCGCCTTCAAAAATATATATTATAAAAAAATAAAAATTCAAAGTGTTGCTTTTAATTCAAGGGAATCACGAAATTTTTAAATAATTATATTTAATAGTCTGATAGTTGATTCTACATATCGAGAACTATTTAATTATTTTTGAAAAAAAATGAATGAGCACTCGACAGGATTCGAACCTGTGATCTTCTCTTCTTGTTGGTTAAACACATTCTGCGATCAAAGAACAGATCACAGGTTCGAATCCTGTCGAGTGCTCATTCATTTTTTTTTTCAAAAATAATTAAATAGTTCTCGATATGTAGAATCAACTATCAGACTATTTGTTAGGGCCTCGGTTGAATGCGTTATGGTGCGTGTCCGCGCCCCCCACCAAGTTGATGGGGTCCTAACAATTATTTGTGCAGGGCGTTGTTTGTGCCCTGGTGGAAAGCCGGGTTGGGCGCCACCCGCTTAATTAGCGGGGGAGGGGCTACTAGTCGGTGGTTGGCCCCTCCTTCCATTCGATCGATTCGATGCTCAGTCGAGATCGAATTGCTTCACTTATAGCATGACTGAAATATTATCAGTCATGCAAAAGTGTCGCAACGATCTGACTGAGTCATCTAGCGGCCGTGTCTAAAGGCTCGTAGCCAAAGCAACAGCGAGCCGCTACATCACACCCTTTCTTTCCTTTTTTTGGTGATTGCCGATTACCGACTTAGTTAGCCGGGCAAGGCTCTATCCACCTAGCTGGTGGGTCAAGAGCTGCTTGCTTTGCAATCACGTCGGGGTCACCAGATTGTTAGGGCCTCGGTTGAGTGCGTTATGGTGCGTGTCCGCGCCCCCCACCAAGTTGATGGGGTCCTAACAATTATTTGTGCAGGGCGTTGTTTGTGCCCTGGTGGAAAGCCGGGTTGGGCGCCACCCGCTTAATTAGCGGGGGAGGGGCTACTAGTTGGTGGTTGGCCCCTCCTTCCATTCGATTGATTCGATGCTCAGTCGAGATCGAATTGCTTCATTTATAGCATGACTGAAATATTATCAGGCATGCAAAAGTGTCGCAACGATCTGACTGAGCCATCTAGCGGCCGTGTCTAAAGGCTCGTAGCCAAAGCAACAGCGAGCCGCTACACTATTAAATATAATTATTTAAAAAATTCGCGATTCTCTTGAATTAAAAACAAATTAAAACTAATGTTTAAAAAGTAAACTTATTTCAAAAAAAGTGTTTCTTTTTTTTGACGGGCAGTGTATACCTACAGACAGACAGACAGACAAACAAGTACTTGTCAAGCCTCTTTTAGGCTCTGCATATTTCAAAACTTGTATTTGTGTTTAAATTTCATCTCGCACCTAAACCAGAGAATCTCTCGTAGGTACTACATATTTACTTTTAATTAGTAACTATTCGAAAATTGAAAGCCATTATTTAGAATATATTGAAATTTCTAATCTAAAAAAATTTCATTTCCGGTTTGATACTGTCTCAATATTTAATCTATTCTTATATAGGTACAAGTGAAAGTAATAACGAAAATTTAACTGATAATTAAAAGACCGGATTTTCGCGCAATAAAAAATTTATGTTAAAAACCTAATACAATTTTTATTAACATAATAAACAACATTTCGAGTAATTTTACCAATATATAAACAATTATTACAAATACATGAAGAATAAAATAAATTCGACAATAAAATATTATAACGAGCTTAATGCCTCCTACCGAGGGGTGATCCGCGATTGGAAGTAGGTGTACACCTCTTTGGAAGTATTTTGAAAGTACTTGGAAATATTTGGAACTACTTAATAAATTATTTTAATTAATTATTATTGTTTTTAATAACAGTGAGTTAATAATATCAACAACAAAAATAATAATGAATGATTTAATAATTAAATTAAATTATAGTAGTGGGAGTTATATTAAATAAATATATTTGAATAATTTGGTGTATTGTTTAACTTTTTTATTAAATAATATCTACTCTCATTAAACGAGCAAAAATTGTATATATATATATATCCAATCGGGTTCTCGAAAACGGCTCTAACGATTTAGATGGAATTCACTGGTTAGGAGGGTTTTGTGTTGGACATTCGATCTGTCACGGTCTCATCTTCGGCTAAGTTGTTTTTGATGGTTTTTTTGTTAATTGAAATAATTATTCACAAGTGGTTGTCTCGATAAAAATGTATAATTACATTTTTATTCAATTTCTTTTTAATAAATAATTGGTTTTTTAATTTTATATCCCATAATAAGATCATTATAATTATTATTATATATTAAAAATTGGGCAATTTAATTGAATAAAAATCGAGTTTTAAATCCCACAAACGTATTTTTCTCTATATTAGAATTTGGCAATTTAATTGATGGACTCAAAAATTATTTAATTAAAATAAGCTGACGTATTCTGATGTGGCCATCCACTTGACTTGACCATACAACCTGGCCCCTAAAATTATTTATAATCATGTAGGGGGAGGGTTAGTTTTGCATTTTTATACTTCTGGGGTCCCCACTGATTATGTATACAAAATTTGGTTGAGTTTGCTCAAATAGCCTAGATTTTTAATTTTTAACCCCCCCCCCCCCCTCTTAATTTCGGGTCGATGTGCACCAAAATATAATGAGCTCTTAATCCCAATGGACCAAAACTACGTGTTCAATTTGGTTTTGATATTCACACAAGTTTTTGAGCTAACTCGTCCACAAAAATTTGGTAACGCACAGACTAACTAACAAGACATTTTGACAAAACAATTATTTTCTCGAAAAATATAATTTTTTCGGTGTTCACTTATTAGAGCTTTTTTGTAGAGCGAAATGCCTTGGTTTGGCTCAATTTTTTAACTCAAAATACTTTCAGCCGTTTTGAGATATTTCGAAAAAAAGAAGGAAAAAACCCACTTTTTTCATGCAGGAATACAATACTTGACCATACTCTGTATGGTAAAGCAAAAAAATATTATACGGTATTTATTTATATACCTATACATATATACACATAAACTGTGGGCCACTTCAAGGCTTGAAATGCGAAGCTGGGTGAGGTGGCGGGGGCGAAGGTGGAGGTGACGGTGGGGGAGATGTGGGGGTGCGGTGGTGAAGAAGTACGGGAGGGAGGGAAGTGGATTCGTGGTGGGGTGAGGGTGTAGGCGGGGGTAGATGTGAGGTGGAGGAGTGCAGGAGGTGGCATGAAGTGGTGGGGGGTTCGGGTATTAATATATAACTTTTAACTGAAGCAAAAATTTACCGAGCATCGCTCGGTGGCCAGGTACTATAAATAACGAGCTTTTCGTGCGTGCCTTCGGCACGCCCTCGAGGCTCGGCCCTCCGGGCTGGTGCCCTGGCGGGCAGCGTCTCGGTCCAAAAATTTTATTCCTCTTAAAAAACCACACTCCAAATGTATACCGGTAAACTACCGAAAATACATCGTCTCTTAAAAGTATCGCCTCTTTAACTTTTGAGTGGCGAGGGGGGAGGGGGAGGAATAATGATCAATATATTTAATGTTTCTTAATTTAAAATGAATTGGAGTCTTTCATTTAAAAATTCGAATATATATATTTCAAATTTGCCTGGTTAATGAAAATCAATTGGAGCCATCAGTTTAAATTATATTTCAAATTTTCCTCGTTAATTAATATATATTTAATGTTTCTTAATTTAAAATCTATTGGTGTTTTTTCATTTTCATTCGAGTTCAAATGAATACAATATTATCTCGACACAAAGTCTAAATCAAAAATATATAGTTTTAGTAAAAGAAATCAAGATATAAATATTAATGTGACATTGGTCTAGTGGTTAGAGCTGATGATGATGTTCAAGAGTTCGTCGGTTCGATTCTAGGCAAGAGGGTAATTTTTTTAGAGAAATTTCTCTAAGCGTTGTTACAAATTAATCTAGATAAATATATATAGTATTAAACGCCATGAATCATTTTCTATCCAAAAGAAAAATCAAATTAAATAAATCTAGTAAATGAGCTTTTGGTGTGATTGGATTAATTTTTCTATTAAACAACGTTTCGAGCTGTGTTTTTTTTTTTCGTTTGTATGTCAAGTGACAGTGGCAGGAAGTAGATAATTATGCAATTTGAAATAAAGTATGAAAGCAATTGAGTCCAGGGACGACAACTAGGACTCCCTCACTCAAGGAAAGGGACTCCCTCACTCACTCGGGGGAGACCCTTCCTTCTTACCATATAGTACTTACCTAGTTCCGTTTTAATCAACCTAATAATACGATAAAGATCCGAATCACACTTTAGGAGAGATTATAATATAGAAATGCCAGCAACAAGGCTTGAAACAAAGCGTGGAATGTTCACCCCAAATTTCGATTAGTAATTTTCTAATAAAAGTTTATTTTATTCTGCTAAAGAACTAGAATTCCATTTGATTGAAAATAAATTGACAAACTTTTAATTATTTATATAAATTTTATATCAAATGACCTTGCTTTTAATTGTATGTGTGGATTTTATTTATTTTATTTATTTATTATTTATTTTATATAATTATTTTTATATTAATCATAAATTAGATAAATCTGGGGTATATAAATTGACTTGTGATAATTGCGACGCAATCTACATAGGACAAACTGGACGCTCTTTTAGAACTCGCTACTCGGAACATGAAAGAGCCTTTAATAGTCTCAGCAGATCAGATGATATTAATATGGAATCAACTTCTACCTTCGCCAATCATCTACATTTGAATAAACACACCTCTTCTATTAGCCACCTAGTTCCGTTACATTTCGAAAGAAAGGGCTTACGTTTAGATTTTTTAGAGTCAACCGAAATAAAATTAGCTCTCTCAAATAAAACGAATATACTAAATAATCAATTAGAAGTTAAAAAAAGTACAATCATTGATTACAATCTTTAAATGTTTGCAAATTTGTTTTGTGTGTAAATTCTCATTTCTCAGAAGACCATTCAAAATTAAACAAAATAGACTTCTCCCTCCAATAATTTTAAATATTTACCCTTTTGTTATCTTAAAAATAAATCTTACCATTGAGTTGTATTCAAATTCGAAATCCTCTTTTCTCAAAAGGCCATTCAAAATTAATCCAAAGTAGACTTCCTACCTTTTCTCCCTCCAGTAATTTTAAATATTTACCCTTTTGTTATCTTAAAAATAAATTTTACCATTGAGTTGTATTCAAATTTGAAATCCTCTTTTCTCAAAAGGCCATTCAAAATTAATCCAAAGTAGACTTCCTACCTTTTCTCCCTCCACTAATTTTAAATATTTACTCTTTTGTTATCTTAAAAATAAATCTTACCATTGAGTTGTATTCAAATTTGAAATCCTCTTTTCTCAAAAGGCCATTCAAAATTAATCCAAAGTAGACTTCCTACCTTTTCTCCCTCCAGTAATTTTGAATATTTACCCTTTTGTTATCTTAAAAATAAATTTTACCATTGAGTTGTATTCAAATTTGAAATCCTCTTTTTCTCAAAAGGCCATTCAAAATTAATCCAAAGTAGACTTCCTACCTTTTCTCCCTCCACTAATTTTAAATATTTACTCTTTTGTTATCTTAAAAAATAAATTTTACCATTGACTTGTATTCAATTTCGACTTATTCAGGTCAGTTACTTTCTGTATCTCCTGAAGATGGGTTAGTCACCCGAAATATATATATCGAGATTAAAGATTCTCTAAAAATAAATTCGTTTTATTTTTTTATATCTTAATGTGAAACCTACCAAGTATTTTTATCCAATAATTTTAAAAAATGTTTCACCAAGTACCAACACCAAATTCCTTAAAAACTATTTATTTTATTGACTAACTTTAATTATGTATATATGTTTTAAATCGTTTGGCTGGCTTTTAATTATGTATATAAATTTTATACCAAATGACTGTCTTTTAATTGTAAATATGGATTTTTTATATCAATTGACTAACTTTTAATTATTTAAATTTTGTATCAATTATCGATCTTTTGTGTGATATGTGTATTTATAAATAGCCTGGAGTGCGTTGATCTTGAGTGGAGTGGGAACTTTGCTTCTGTGTATGTATAATGAAGGCAGGTCGAAGGACAGTATTTGAGATTGTTCTGTTGGAATAACTTGTTTTACCAGTGTAATGATTCTTAATGTAAAACGTCTACTGGAGATAGATTTTACGTGTTTTTGTGACTTGGGTGAGTAGTATATAATCCTCATTTCCACCCTTTAAAAATTTATTATAAATGTTAAAACAAAAAATTAAAACATGCAATGATCTTTTCCAGTTGACGTGCACTGATGAAGAGCAGCGGTATAGCGCTCGAAACGTTGTTAAAATATCGATTGCGTCTGCCCAAAATAAAGTAACAAATAGAAGTTGACTTTTATTTCAACTTTTTATTTTCCCCTTACTGGCCCCTTAGCCAATTCAATTTAAATTTAATAGAATTATTCATAATCATGTAGTGGGGGGGGGGGTAGTTTTTGCATTTTTAGACTTTTGGGCCCCCGCGGATTATGTATACAACATTTGGTTGAGTTTGCTCAAATAGCCTAGATTTTTAATTTTTAACCCCCCCCCTCCACCTCCCTTAGTTTTGGGTCGATATGCACCAAAATCTAATCAGAGCAACTCCAGTTTGGTGAGAAACATTGCGGCAAGTTTTGGGGTGGGCTCGGGTTCTGTGAGAGTTGAAGCCATCACACTCTCGTGGAAGGGAATGTGGTGGCATAAAGCGTTGCCTCCCCTTGTCGCCCTGGGAATTCTCCAGAGAACTTTATGCGATATGACCTTCAGGGCGATGAGGGGTTCTTTGATGAATTTTTTCAGCTTCAACAGGAGAATTTATAGGAAAATCGCCATGCGCTAGAAATTGTATATAGAAAGAAAAAAAAATGTTTATAAATATATTATGTAAATACTCCTATAATTAAATTCACCCGACTATGTAAATATTTCTTGTTAGTGGAGGCCCCCACCTGCGTGACCCAATAAACGAAAAATCAATGGACCAAAACTACGTGTGAAATTTGGTTTTGATATTCACACTAGTTTTTGAGCTAGCTCGTTCACAAAAATTTGGTAACGCACAGACTAACTAACAGACATTTTGACAAAACAATTATTATCTCGAAAAATATAATGTTTTCAATGTTCACTTATTAGAGCTTTTTTGTAGACCAAAATGCCATGGTTTTGCTCAATTTTTTTAATCAAAATAGTTTCAGCCGTTTTTGAGATATTTCGAAAAAAAGAACCAAAAAAACCCCACTTTTTTCATCCACGATTTCAATACTT
Source organism: Forficula auricularia (assembly GCA_024734495.1). NCBI lineage: Eukaryota > Metazoa > Arthropoda > Insecta > Dermaptera > Forficulidae > Forficula > Forficula auricularia. The sequence continues at coordinate 3,193,822 of JALMQS010000076.1, read as the reverse complement.
GACCACACAGTGTATGGTAAAGTAAAACATTTTTTTTTTTTGAGCCACCTTATCATACATACGATCTTTTCGTGCGTGCCTCCGGCACGCCCTCGAAGCTCGGCCCTCCGGGCTGGTGCCCTGGCGGGCAGCGTCTCGGTCCAAAAATTCTATTCCTCTTAAAAAACCACGTTTAAAATAAAATGAGAAAAATGTACTTGCTTTTGTATAATGGTGTATTAAATTATTTGACCACGGCACTGTAGTTATAACTCTTTATTATTAATGATATATTCAAAGCAGAATCAATGAAGAAAATCGTGTATAGAGTAAATATATGATAGGGATCCCCAAATCAAGATGGTAAAAATCAAAGTCGCCAAGACTTATTAGACCAAATTATTAAAAAATAAACAAATAATATATAAAATATAAATCAAATAAGATGTGAATAATTTCTTCTGTGCGCAAAGAAAAGCGAATTGAATATTAAATTTTTTGAGTGGCGGGGCGGGGGGGGGGTGAGGAATAATTATCGATATATTTAATGTTTCTTAATTTAAAGTCTTTTAGAGTCTTTCATCTCAAAATTTTAGTGCAAATTAAAATTATATCTCAAATTTGCCTTGTTAATGAAAATCAACTGGAGCTGTCTGTTTAAAATCCTAGCTGACAATTATATTTCAAATTTGCCTCGTTAATTAATATATATTCAATGTTTTTTAATTTAAAATCAATTGGTGTTTTTTCATTTTCATTCGAGTTCAAATGAATACAATATTATCTCGACACAAAGTCTAAATCAAAAATTTATAGTTTTAGTAACTGAAATCATGGTATAAATATTAATGTCAGATTGGTCTAGTGGATAAAGCAGAGGACCTTAGTTCAAGGGTTCGTAGGTTCGATTCTAGTCAAGAGGGAAATTTTTTTAGAGAAATTTCTCTAAGCGTTGTTACAAATTAATCTAGATCAATATATATATATAGTATATATTTTCTTAATACCTAATTTTCAAAATCATATTTAATTTTATTATTCACGGTCATATTTATTTTATGTGAATAGAAATAATGGCTTGACTTGACAACTCGAGCTCGAATCGGCAGTGTTGAGTTGTCTGTAGACAGACAAACAGACAGATAACCTTTGGCTTTGAGTCATCTTCAAATTGAAATTAGATATAAAATTACAAAAGAAGAAGGAGAAAAAAACATTATCAAGGTTTTTCCTAATAGAGGAATGGGAAACCGAAAAAAGCAAGTCTGCCTGCCTGCCTGCCATTCGCCTTGCATTGCCATGTCCCAACCGGAATCCCCCTGACCCCCGCGACCCTCTCTCCTTTATACTATATACTATATATATATATATGTGTGTGTGTGTGTTGCTAGCTAGCTAACTAAGCTTGGTGGCTGCGACCTTCGGTCATGGACCCAACTCTACTCACTCGTCAAAGAGGAAAGAAAGAAAAAAAGAAAGAAAGAAAACCAACTACTATTTCTATTGAAATCAATGAAGCTAAATTAGCTTTTAATAAGAATCTCTAGATATACCTGGGGAGTTTTTTTTTTATCTTGAGACAGTCTTATAACTCAAAAACAGGGCATTATATGAAAAAAGTTTCAAATAAAAGTTTATTTATATCAGGGGGGAAACTAAAATACGCTATTGTTTGTCGACTTAGAACAAGCTTTCAAGGGTATTTCGAAGTCAACTTCGGTTTTTTAAATAAAAACCTATATGTTCCTGTACATATTTTGAATCTACAAAGAAAATTGAACAACTTTTATAAGAACTATTTTTTTATTACGACATCAAATAAACAAAATACATGAATCAATTAGATTTCAAAAAAATCTTAATAATTATTTTTAACAATCATTCAACTTAATTATTAAATAATAATGATCAAATAATTAATTATTAAATAAATAATTATTAAATCGAAAAGTCACAACAATGAAAATAAGTGTTTATTACGATATTAAACGTTCTTTATATACAGATTTAAGAGATTATTTTCTACTGAATAGAACTACTTAAACTTTTTGAGTTTAAAAAAATTTATTTCTCATGTCAATCCAGTAAATAGAATATTGTAATGTACTATAATAAAAGTGGAGTATTTTTTGTTGAAGACAGGATTGAAATGGTCTTAATTTATGCGGTGAATGTGGAAAAAATGTTATGGGGCTGTCATTGAAATGGATGCCGAGCGTTTTCCTAATAGGAATACACCCTCCCAAGCTTCATTTTATCGTGTTGTAAATCTGTTAAAACAAATCAGGAAATGTAAAGGCTGGGAATAAACTGAAACAGGCCAAAATAACGAAATTGGAACTTAAATTCATCAAAAAGACTTTGCGATACACTCTGGAATGTCTTAGAACAGTGTTACAAAATTATTAAATTATTAATTATTATTAAATTATAACAAAAACACATGAATCAATTATTAGATCTCAAAAACAAAATCTTAATAATTATTTTTAACAATTATTTAACTTAATTATCAAATAATAATGATTAAATAATTAATTAATAAATAAATAATTATTAAATTGAAAAGTCACAACAATTAAAATAAGGTTTTTTTTTGAAGTTTTAATATCATTATAATAATGATATTAAAACTTCGTTATACTCAGATTTAAGAGATTATTTTAAACTTAATCGAACTAGTTATAATTTTTGAGTTTAAAAAAGTTTATTTCTCGTTTCAATCCAGTAGATAGTTATATTTTATTACTAGTAGTATTTTTTGTTGAAGACATAATTGAAATGGTCTTAATTTATGGTAAATTTAGAAGAAGTGTTATGGATGCCGAGCGTTTTCCTTATTAAAGGAATACACCCTCACGAGCTTCATTTTATTGTAATGTAAATCTGTTAAAAAAAAATAACGAAATTGGAATTGGAATTCATCCAGAACACTTGCGGAATGTCACGGAACAGTATCGAAAAATTATTAAATTATTAATTATTATTAAATAATTTATTTAATAATTAAATAATTTATTTAATAATTAAATAATTTATTTAATAATTAAATATTTATTCATTGTTATCTGATAATTAAATTAAATAATTGTTAAAAGTAATTATAATACAATTTTTTCTAACATATAAGGTAACGGCAGCAGTAGTTGACCGTGCACTCAGTAGTTGACCATTTCGACATAAAACTTTAATTAATAAGGATTCAGATGGAAGGATTCTATTGAAAAAAATCTATGGACAGGTCCTGAGGTCAAGAGAATCCTTCCATCTGAATCCTTAATAATTGGAGTATTATGTCGAAATGGTCAACTACTGGTGCACGGTCAACTACTGCTGCCGTTACCTTAATTTATTTAATATTTTGTTTGTTTAATGTCGAATAAAAAAATAGTTCTAATGAAAGTTGTTCAGTTTTTTTTGTAGATTAAGAAGATGTAACAACAAATAAAGGGTTCTTTTTAAAAAACAGAAGTTGACCGTAAAACACCCTGGAAAGCTTGTTCTACGTCGAACAACAAAAGCTTAGTTTAGTTTCCCCCTCGATATAAATAAACTTTTATTTGAACTTTTTTTCATATAATGCACTGTTTTTGATTTATAGGACTGTCTCAAGATAAAATAACTTACCCGGTATAAAAACACTCGTGTATTTGAATGGAATGTTGTGTGAAAATTTTAAAGAACTTTCTGAGATCCTTCAACGTATCAAATGAAAAACTAAAGGCTTAAAAGAAATGAATTATTAATATTGTTTTCCATCTTGTCGCCAGTAGAGGAGGATGATGTCAGAGGCCTTGTTGGTCCATTGAACATACGAGAATCACACACACACACACACACATACTCACACATAGTTGCAACATAATCGCCTATTTAATTCGGATTAAGAGAGAGAAAAAATGCTTGGCTGACTGATTGATATTAGTAGGGGATATATGGTATGTTACTAAAACAGCCAGTTTTTTTAACGGAAGCTTTTAACTACAACTACTAGAAAAGATTTGTTTTATATATACTTGTCAAGGATTAACTTCCACCGTTTCTGGTGAAATATTATCCCAAAATAATCACACCGGGTGAGTTTTTTTTTATCTTGAGACAGTCTTATAATTCAAAAACAGTGGATTATATGAACAAAAGTTTCAAACAAAAGTTTATTTATATCAGAGGGGAAATTAAACTACGCTATTGTTTGTCGATCTAGAACAAGCTTTCAAGGATATTTTGAGGTCAACTTCTGTTTTTTAAATAGAAACCTATATTTTTCTGTACATATTCTGAATCTACAAAAAAAACTGAACAACTTTTATTAGAACTATTTTTTTATACGACATCAAATAAACAAAATACATGAATCAATTAGATCTCAAAAAAATTCTTTCAACAATTATTTAACTTAATTATCAAATAATAATGAATAAATAATTAATTATTAAATAAATAATTATTAAATTGAAAAGTCACAACAATGAAAATAAGTGTTTATAATGATATTAAAACTTCGTTATACTCAGATTTAAGAGATTATTTTCTACTTTATAGAACTATTTAAAATTCTTGAGTTTAAAAAAAATTATTTCTCTTGTCAATCCAGTAAATATAGTTATATTGTAGGTATTACCAGCATTTTTTTTGTTGAAGAAAGATGTTTCATTCAGAAAAGACTCTGGAATGTCCCAGAACATTAATTGCACGCCTCTACATTTACATACCCACATATACCGGGTGAGTTTTTTTTATCTTGAAACAGTCTTATAACTCAAAAACAATACATTATATGGAAACAAGTTCAAATAAAAGATTATTTAAATTAGTGGGGAAACTAAACCACGCTATTGTTTGTCGTCCTAGAACAAGGTTTCAAGGGTATTTCGAGGTCAAGTTCTGTTTTTTAAATGGAAACCCAAATGCTTCTGTACATATTCTTAATCTAGAAACAAAACTGAACAACTTTTATTAAAACTATTTTTTTATACAACATCAAATAAACAAAATATTGAATCAATTAGATCTCAAAAAAACCCCAAATAATAATTATTTTTAATAATTAATTATCAAATAATAATGATCAAATATTTAATTATTATTAAATTATTTATTTAATAATTAAATATTTGATCATTATTATTTGATAATTAATTATTAAAAATAATTATTACTTAGGTTTTTTTGAGATCTAATTGATTCAATATTTTTTTATTTGATGTCTTATAAAAAAATAGTTTTCATGAAAGTTGCTCATTTTTTCTTGTAGCTTATGAATATGCAAAGAAATATATAGGTTTCTATTTAAAAAACAGAACTTGACCTTAAAATACTCTTGAAAGCTTCTTCTAGTCGACAAACAATAGCGTGGTTTAGTCTCCCGCTTGATATAAATAAACTTTTTTTTCATATAATGCACTATTTTTGAGTTATAAGACTCTCAAGATAAAAAACTCACCCGGTATATTTAACCAAATTTTAAGACTATTTATATGGTGACGCGAGCTAACCCTATTGTCTCATACCATAATAGGTATTTTATAAGTTAATAAAGGCTTATAAAAAGCAATCTGGAATCCCCCGCCTTAATAGTTACCTAAGTGAAAGTAAAAAGTTATTGTATAATAGAAATATTAAAAAGATTTAAGGAGAGAGGTAATTTCGAAGACATTAATACTTGGAGAATAACCGTTTTAATCTGCCCATAACCTAAATATTTAATGCATTTCAATGAACACTGTGTGTGGTGTGTGTGTGTGTGTGTGTAATTTGCTCACCTTGCCTTGGGACAGGCCATCCAGCCTCTCAAGGCTCCATAAAGCGTGCTCTTAATGGGCTCTAGAATCTATCTCTGTTTATTATTAATAATAATAATAATAACAACACACACACACACACACATATAGAGCCCTCCTCTTCATGTTAATGAGCCACTCAACTTTATTTTCATACTTTAGATACTCATTCCAAAATAAATCTTCAATTTTTGACTGCCCTGGGAATATCTATACTTACCGAGGGGTGAACCGCGACTTAAAATCGTGTTCACCTACTTCTATTTCCACTTTCATTCATAATAGATTATCTAATGAATTCCAAAGTAATTCAAAAGTCGGTGTACACCTAATTCCAATCGCGGTTCACCTCTAATATTGAACTGCGATTGAGCGTTGGTTGCCCCTGTAGCTAGAAATCGATTGCTAATTTATTTAAATTAATTAATTAATTGATTCTAATTAGGTTGCCATGGCAACAATAATCTAATTATTATTATTGATATAGAAAATAAATAAACAAACATGTTCTTCGTTTTAACTAATATAGGTTATGTACTTCATAATTTATTTATAATATATTTAATATTAAAAGTTACATCAAATATCCCAAATATAATTTAACACGACATCTATGTGGGTGTGTGGCTGTTCAATATAGGAATGTCCATAAACTTTGCTCAATCTGCATAATAAAGCTAAATATTATTTGTAGAATTATTCGGATTGGTGTGAAGTCTGCAACGAAGGAAGAAGCAAGCCAGTAAGCACTTTTTTAAGTCACCCCCTCCGATTTTTTTTCTCAAAATTTTATATGTTTTCTGATACTGATGAAAATGGTATTCATGAATTTTTTCAAATTTTTTTGACCATAGATTTCTGAGATATGATTTTTTTTTTGAGTTTTTTTTTCAAAATTTTTATTTTTAAGTTCTTTTTCAAGAAAAAAATACGACTTTATTTAAAATTTTGATATATTATCAGTCAAAATGACGAAAAAGGCCATTTTGACCTTATTTTCGAGTCCCATTAAATATTAAACAGCAATATTTAAAATCAAAATATTTCTTTGACGTAATAGAAAACAGCTTTTTCTCTTTGATTTTCAAATTACCACTTGTTTGTAGCCAAGGGCGGATCCAGGAATTTTGTATGGGGGGGATGTATATAAGGTGCCCGATGTATATAAGTGTGTCGCGATCGAATTGTCCAAGCGGGGAGGGGGCGGGGGGTCAGAGACGCCCCCCCCCAACACACACTTAGTTCTTTTTTTTAAATTTTTTTTACAAATTTCATATCTCATATTTTAAGTTCATTAAAATAAAAAATAAAATAAAAAATTGTTATAAATTCCCTCTCGATTTGGCCGCCGTTTTTTGGCCTCTGCGTGCGACGCACGTGTTGCACTCCCGCCAGGCACGGGCCTGTATGGGAGGGGGCGGTCGCCCCCTCCTAGATCCGCCCTTGTTTGTAGCTCAATTAGAACTCGAGTTATAACTAAAAAACTAAGACCATATGATTTTATCTATGTTTTTTTATCGTTTATAATCACGGAGTTTTAGTTTTTTAGTTATAACTCGAGTTCTAATTGAGTTACAAACAAGTGGTGATTTGAAAATCAAAGAGGAAACTGTTTTCTATTACGTCAACAAAATATTTTGATTTCTAATATTCCTGTTTAATATTTAATGAGACTCGAATATAAGGTCAAAATGGCGTTTTCCGTCATTTTGACCGATATTATCTCAAAACTCTGACGTGTTGTAAAAAATCGGGAAATTGTATGATAATCAGCGTAGAAAACTCTACTGGAATCCATTGTTAGGTTTAAGGGGAAAATTTGTTGTTGATCAGTATAATTAATTGATTCCAATTAGGTTGCCATGGCAACAACAATGTATTTATTATTATTGAGATAGAAAATAAATAAACAAACATGTTCTTTGTTTTAATTAATATAGGTTATGTCCTTCATAATTTATTTATAATATATTGAATATTAAAAGTTGTATCAAATATCCTAAATATAATTTAACACGACATTTGTGTGTGTGTGTGGCTGTTTATAAACTTTGTTGAATCTCAATAATTAAGCTAAATATTATTTGTAGAATTATTCGGATTGGTGTGAAGTCTGCAACGAAGGAAGCCAGTAAGCAGTCAGGCTCTGTATGGCCGGATGCCAAGCAATTGTAATTTTAATTGAATCCAGCCCATCAACTCAATCATTTTCATCTTCATTTTCAATTTGATTGAGTTCATTAAAACGATTAAACGTTTTACTTCTTTTGTCTAATCTACAATTGGAGAGAATTACACCATTTTTAGTTAATGCGCATTTTATGCCATTTAAGCAACAACACTTGAGTAAAAGTACATAATACACTTGAATACCCGAAAAATAAATTGAAATCTATATAATAAAAATTAATTTCTGTTTCTTTGTAAGCGCAGATCTCTCAAATGCCTGGACCGATTTGGCTAATTTTTTTTTAAATGTTCGTAATAGTCCAATTCAGGTTAATACGTAAAAAAAAATTAGAAAAGTTGCCCGGAAAATTGGAAAATTCAGGAAAAACTAAAAAAAATTCAGGTTAGCCAACATAGCTTGCCAAACAATAAAAGAACTAAACTAGCAAACTAAACATGTGTTGGCGGCCCTGTTTGTCAGATTTTTGAGTGTCATTCATTCTTAATAGTTCTAACCACATTATCGTTGAAGAAGAATTTAATACTGCAACAAAGATTTAAGAAACTATCTATTTTTTTAAAGGCATACCTTTGAAAATAAAAAATAAAAAAACGAAACTTTGACCTTGATTCAAGGGCGGATCCAGGGGGGCGAGGGGGCGATCGCCCCCCTCCCATAGAGGCCCGTGCCTGGTCAAAAAATTTGTAAAAAAAACAAAACATTTTTTTTTTTTTTAAATTTTAAAATTGAAAATAAAGTTCTATGTGTGTGTGGGGGGGGGGGCTGCGCCCCTCCCATCCCGCTTGGACAATCCGATCGCGACACACTTTCGAGATAAAAAGTAAATCTTTTATACATCGGGCACCTTATATACATTCACCCCCCCCCCCCCCGCATAAAAAATTCCTGGATCCGCCCCTTGCCTTGATGTAACTTTAAATATTATACTACATATAAATTATCAAGTTCACATATTAGAACGTAGAACATGATTGTTTGTTTTACTTTATTTAATTGTGGTATATTTTTTATAACTAGTTAAAAACAACATATTATTTTATTTAATTATTTAAGAACAAACTTTACTGTACCATTCACACCCCCTTCATTTATATTATTATTCTCCCTTCTCTGCTCCCATTTATTCACTCAATGTTTAAAATAACCCATTGTGACTTTCTTACACCATTGTTCTGTAAAGAATTAATAGAAGAACTGGCATTCAGACCATGATAACACTAAACTGCAGAACATTTCATCGACACCAAAAACTGGCTAATCAACAAAAATTGTGCTAACACTGTACTGAATAACCCTTGTTTAAAAACATATCTGGACATTGTGTAAATGCCGTATGCAGAACTAGAAAACACACTTCACAAACTACACATATGCAGCAAACACGCTTCCCATACCTCCACATGCAAAAACTGATTCTACCACCCCTTTCTGCTAGGCTACGCATGATATTACTATTACACATGCAGAACTACCCAGACACACACACACACACCCCCCCACACACTTCCCCCCCCCCCCCCCCCCCCCCCACACACACACACACACACACACACACACACACACACACACACACACACACACACACACACACACATGTGGTGTGTGGATGACAACAAT